>CM072807.1:86628737-86653737 GCA_037013495.1 Hippophae tibetana
CCCCGAAACCTACTTTCTTTTCTGACAAAATAAACCAAGCCTAACCGGTCACGACATGTTGTTGATATTGATGGAGTTTGAGGGACTTTCGCTGACTGAATCCATCCATAAACCTAGACCCCGCTTCGTAACCAAAGCGTCACGACAACATCCAAAGGTTACCTTTGGATTCTTAAGTAGGGGGGCAAGGAGGAGCACGTAGGAATGCCGACCACTACATAAGCCACTAGTGGCTGAGAGAAAGCGAGCAGCACCTTGTATAGGTTGGGCGGAGCTTGAAGAAGCGAGCCCCCATCAGAGAAATTGCGCGCTAGCCTAGCTAGCTAGCGTTTTTCAGCTGGCTGTTATGTTAGTTGTAGCGCGCCTTCCCTCCTTCTCTCATTTCGGAAAGATTTAGCAGTCTTTTATTATGATGACCTGGTCGAGAGAGTACGATACATCGGTGTAAAAGATTGAGTGGGATCTGTGAGGTGTAGCTTAGTTCCCTCCGGAGGAGGGGTTCCCTTCGCAGAAGGGGACAGGGAACAATGCCTTGTCTATTAGTAACAAGACCCTCTTCGAAAGAGGCAGGGCTACCGGTCTACGAATAGCAAAAGAAGTATGGCTTGCTTGGAGAAATATTCACCCCCAGAAGAGCAGAAGATGGGCGCCTGTCTTGCAGTAAGATAGTGCGCTTTGATACCTTTTCCCCAACGAACTGACCCAAGCCTCGTTTGAGTGAACTAAGGTTGAGGTGCCTCGCCCCCTCTCCTTCAATAAGGTGATAGAAGCTAGTGGTCCCGATCAAGGCCTTGACAAGATTTATTGCCCCGATCTCTTTCCCGCGGAAGAATGTTTTCTTCTTAAGGCGATCCTTGAGTCCTATCTGACCTGACCAGAAAGCCTTTGGCACGGTACTTGTAACCGGATATATTTTGTTAGTAGCCGGGGGAACCCCCCTCTTCAGGCTAGGTGGAGTCCCCCTCTCTTCTTGATTAGGGCGAAGATATTGAGTCTGGATAAGTGGTCGAGACAACTACATGCCGTAACCAGCGTTCTTTACCGTAGCCACAACCGAAAACAGGAGGAGGTATTCGGAGAGTCACCTTGGCCTTTTTGCTCAAGAGACTGGCTATCTCTCTCTTTTTCTTGGGGGAAAGATAGAAGTGGAGTGATCCTTATATGTATGGGCGAGTTGGAGAGACTAGCACACCGCCTCTTTTTTAACAGAAATAACGGTAAACCAGAGTGGCAACAGCATGGGCGGTGAGGGCGGATCGGGTACCATGAATATTTTTAAGAGGAATACCTTAAATACACTAATACGGATGCGGAAGTTCAGACATATGCCATAAAGTCAACCATGACTGGAGACAGGGTAAACGAGGGAGCTCTTGCTCCTTAGTTTCTTCTTCCATAAAGGCTAATTGCAGTCTTTTCTTTTAGTTTAGTTCATTAGCGAAACCCGGCTAAGGGAATACCCTAACATACACAGTAAAAAGAGGGTTATGAATGCCATAAGTTCCCCCGCTGCAACTCCTTCTTTCTCTTTGTCCCTCACAGCCCCAGATCGACTTATAAGTCTTGTTTGCTGGCCTTTGATTCCAGAAAGGGATACTTCTAGGCTTACGGAAAAAGGCGCTGTTGATCAGACGGAGGTCGGCGTACAGGCACAGCTCAAGCGCCCGTAAAGGCAGAGAGGACATGCGAGGCACCCCCGGCTTCCAGCTCTATAGAGGGCTCTGTTTGGTTTGACTATCGTGAGAGACAATAAGTCTCGAAACAGCGGTCAGAAAGAGACCATACAATCTATTTTCGATATCGAGCAGACACTTTCTTTTTCGATCCGACTGATTAGGTGTACACGGGCACGGGGAAGGCACCTACTACAACTCCAGCTTATGCTAGCCGAACTGTGAACTAAGGCTTGTAGCTGTAGTTTGAGATCAGAGAGAATAGAATGCCAGTTGATCACCGATAGGTGCTGTGATAGAGTCACTCGCTCTTCTGGGCTCGCGTCATAAACTTGCTCATTTGTTCAAGTGGCAGTTGGCTTCTTGTTCAGGGAAAGCGAAGCGCTCAAGCTCCGAGGGTCGTAGTAAACTCCTTCTTTTCTTTCTGATAGCTAGGAAGCCGAGTTGAACCAGCAATTCTCAAGTCAAGCGAGAAAGCAAGTGGATCAGAAAATTATCTCGTGCTGGTAGCGAGGCAGATTGAGAGATTCTTTCTTTACAGACTCCGAGGCAGATGAAGAAAACCTATCTCTTTCCGCTTAGGTGCCGTCAAAGAACTCCTTAGTCAATAAAGCCCACGGCAGGTGCTGCTCTTAGTAAAGCAAGCATTAGTAGTATCGAGCTCGGTACTCGGTTGAAGGCTAGTCTTGTATTTCAAGGTCTTTTATGACTTGGATTTTTTGATTAAAAACTGAAATTAGAAATCTCATACGTGATGATCGAGATCACCAATTCGTCCTCCTAGTTTCTGAAAGCAACATCAACCAATGGCCATTGGCTATGTTATGGAGAACTCGCCATTCCTATCCTTGTACAGTAACCCTCGGAAACTCACTCTGAAATTTCGGGGCAGTCTGAGTGGGGTACAGGTGTTCAGAAGACCTTAGCCGAGAAATTCCGAAAAAAGGAAGCGGAGGAGGACTAATGGAAAGCTTTCCTTGATATGAGTTAGCGGTAGGAAAGCTACGTACTGTGGATCGGCGACAAGAAGGCAGTCATTAGCTCACTTCAAGACGGTGGCTGTCGACCCTGCGGGGTTGGACTTACGAGACTAAAGGGGGCTCTTATAAACCGTCAATCTGCCGAAAGGGTGCGAGACGGAGAGGAGAGGGGAATTTATTATGCCACATCGCTTATTCTTTCTAATGGATCTTACGGAGCCTGTTCATACACGACATGGTCGAGTCTGATCATAGAAAAGATGCTCTTCAAACGCCTCCTATGGGCTTACGCGGTGGTTGGAACAAAGACAAATTTTTGATTATGAATTCAAATGTGGCAGATAAAAACATATATTCTGCACGGCCTAATCAATAGTTCAAGTCACACACTCCCATAATCCATTTTCTCTTCGGAAAATTAACTTCAACTATGAGTAATGAGTATTAAATAAATAATATAAATAAATAAGACATCTAGTACATTTTTTTTTTTATTTAGATCAATATCCAAATACATGTCTTATTCTTTTCAATAATCCATATTTGTAGCAATGAAATACTATTGTCCCTACCCCAAGTGATAAATGATTGATTACAAATATGCTATATATTCTTTATAACGGGCCAGAAATACCTTGCTTACGTATCATTAGGAAGTGCATTAACATAAATACGGCAGTAAGAAGAGGTAATACAAAAGTATGTAAACTAGAAAAACGGGTCAAAGTAGATTGTCCCACACCGCGCAATAACTCTACCAAAGGCGATCCTATTACAGGAATAGCTTCGGGCACACCTGTTACAATTTTGACTGCCCAATAACCAATTTGGTCCCAGGGTAAGGAATAACCAGTTACACCAAAAGATGCGGTCAATACACCTAAAACCACACCTGTAACCCAAGTCAATTCGCGAGGTTTTTTAAATCCACCGGTGAGATACACACGAAATACGTGCAGAATCATCATTAGGACCATCATACTAGCTGACCACCGATGAACTGATCGGATTAACCAACCAAAGTTGGCTTCAGTCATTATATATTGAACAGAAGCAAAAGCCTCCGTAACGGTCGGACGGTAATAAAAAGTAATAGCAAACCCTGTAGCTACTTGTACTAAAAAACAAGTAAGCGTAATTCCTCCTAGACAATAAAATAGATTGACATGAGGAGGAACATATTTACTAGTTATATCATCTGCAATTGCCTGAATTTCAAGACGTTCTTCGAACCAATCATAGATTTTATTGAGATAGGTAAACCCCAAAAGACTCCCCCTCCAAGAACCGTATATGAGAATTTAACCTCGTACGGCTCAAACAGAAACACCCCAATACTAGTTCTACCGGATATGTGTAAAAGTTTGAAACTTTTCAATTCTATGATTCACTTTTTTATGAAAATACGAAAGAATCAAAATCCGAAAGATCTTTCTTGTGGTTCTAATGCCAAAATATCAAGTCGGCTCATTCGTCTTTATGTTGATGATTATAGGCCTCTTGAATCTTCTATTTACCTATTATCGTTATTGTTTTGTTATTATTTGTTGTGTGTAATACGACTTACTTTACTGCCGTTTTCTTTCTTATTGATAGGAATTCTCTTGTTAAGACCCCGTGAATCAATTAAAACCTCAGATTCATACTAGAACCACGATGATTCAATAAAACCCTTTCAAACTAATTGCAAAAATTCCTTGAGTAATAACCTTGGATCATCACTTCATTTAATGAATAAATATAATGACTCAAAATCAAAAGTTTGTCTTTTGATCAAAATAAGCATAAAAGGGGTTTGAAAGAATCAAAATCTTTCAATTTAGAACTTATAAATCTAACAAATGGGAGCCCGGCCGCGTGGTCTGAATATTAAGTATGAATCATAGTTCTAATACTTTGTATTCTATTTGATACATTTCGTGCTTCAGATACTCAAAATGAATATCCGACGAAGTAAAACCATCTCTATCAAGATGACAGACTCGTTTTCTGTACTATCCATAGGATCCATTATAACAATATAACAAGTCACACACTCATATTCCGGAAATACAGAAACAAAGAAATTCCACGGTCGAACTACCAAAATAGAATGGGATAAAAATAAGAGACCTAACTGCTTCACTTTGTATTGAAAAGTGAGTCAATAGTTCTTATGAATCTAATTCATTGAAATTCCGTCCGGAAGAATTATAAATTTCCAAAATAATAGATAGGAATACCGCAAAAAGGGCCATTGCGAGACCCATCAAAGGAGTAGTTCCCCACCCAGGAGCTACTTTACCATATTCTGAATTCAATGGTTTCAATAAACTCCCTACAATAGTTTGTCTTGGACGAGATTTAGAACCGCCCTCAACGATTTGTGTAGCCATAAAACCCTATTTATTATTCATTGAGATCTGTTGACTTTGTATACCATTCCGTTGTAAATAAATGATCTTATCATAGATCCATTGTGGTCTTGAAACTATATAATAATGGAAACAGCAACCTTAGTTGCCATCTTTATATCCGGTTTACTTGTAAGTTTTACTGGGTACGCCTTATATACTTCTTTTGGGCAACCCTCTCAACAACTAAGAGATCCATTCGAGGAACACGGAGACTAGTTGAAGTAATGAGCCTCCCAATATTTATATTGGGAGACTCATTACTTTCAATTGAGATAATGAAAAAGCATTTCACTTTTTAGTTGGAACTTTAGGCGGTTCTCGAAAAAAGATAGCGAAAAAAATGATTCCTAGAGTTGAGACTAGGAGGAATGTATAAACCAATGCTTCCATAGATTCGATCGTGGTTTAACAATTAGAACTTCCATACCTGTTTATTGGGAATCGTCGTCCGGATAAAGAAAGAGCAAGAGTCAAAGAAAAGGCAGCGATTCAAATCAAGGTTTATCCGGTACCCTATAGCAAAATCAAATCACAAAACGAAAGATTCAAAATAACAAAACAATATTGTATTAGACTGCTTGTCTTCTTGTAGTTGGATCTCCAAGTTTTTGGAATGCTCCAAATTCCACTTGAGCATCCAAATCTGGATCAATACCAGCAAAAACGTCTCTGAACAAGGTTCGAGAACCATGCCAAATGTGTCCGAAGAAAAAGAGCAGAGCAAATGAAGCATGTCCTAAAGTAAACCAACCCCTCGGGCTGCTACGAAAAACACCATCGGATTTCAAAGTAGCACGATCTAATTCCAAAATTTCACCGCATATTTTTTCACAGTAGCAGGATCACTATAACCCACCCCATTGAGTTCACCGCCATAGAACTCAACAGTTACACCTACTTGTTCGACACTCTATTTCGATTCTGCCCTTCTAAAAGGAACATCGGCTCTAACAATCCCGTCTCCGTCTACCAAAACAACAGGAAATGTTTCAAAAAAAGTCGGCATACGACGTACAAAAAGTTCACGCCCTTCTTTATCTCTAAAGAGAGGGTGTCCTAACCACCCAACAGCGATTCCATCCCCGTTATCCATTGAGCCCGCTCTGAATAATCCCCCTTTTGCCGGATTATTTCCGATGTAATCATAAAAAGCTAATTTTTCAGGAATTTTAGACCAAGCTTCAGATAGACTTTGATTTTCGGCTAGTCCAGCACCAACTCTTCGATATATTTCTTGTTGGAAGTCTCCTTGATCCCATTGATAACGAGTGGGACCAAATAATTCAATCGGGGTAGTTGCCGAACCATACCACATAGTTCCAGCAACTACAAAAGCTGCAAAAAAGACAGCAGCGATACTACTGGAAAGGACGGTTTCAATATTTCCCATACGTAATCCTACAAGTCCTAGCTTTTGCAATTGGAAAAGTTAGATGTCGAAGCTAGGTTCAGGGAGCTGGTCCCGAAGCAAGAAAAAAGCCATGCCTCAACTACGTGGTTGCCTGCCATTTCCATAGTTTGAGCTTTCCGCCCTATCGGATAAGAACAACCAGGTGAAGACTTTTGCAGCTAGATTGGACTAATTGTTTTGATTACCGGAGGCATAAGGATAGCACTCAGCCTGCTGGGTTCGGGAACTCTGCCTATCTCAATCCTTGGATGCCGGGATGAGAGAAGTGAAAAAGGCAAGGCCGGCTTTGCTTCAGATGTAGTGGATCGGTATTCTGCTATTCTCTATCGCTTGATACCGGACATAGAACCTCTCTCTATCAACCCAACTGTCTAACCTTTCTTTTACCCTCATTACGTACTAGCGAAGCATGAAAGGAAAGTCACATTGTTCATCAAAGTTACACTCGTTAGAATGTGTTTTTCCTATATAACTTTGTGAATTGAATAATTCACGCCTAGAAACATTTTTGCTTTCTACCCGGCTTTCTTTCTTTTATGTACCCACGCCCGCCTCCACAGTGAAGCTTCCGGCTTACTGAGCTCATAAAATGGCGAATCAATTCATTTGAAAGAGAAAGTCGGGTCTAGCTGATTCCCGAGTTGACCAATGAGAAATGGGTAGGAATAGCAGGCAGGACCTAAACGAGCTAGGCTTAGCCAGTTATCCTTTAGAATAACAGCTATTCTTAATGCCGCTCGGGTCAAGGCTGCCGCTCGGTCCTAAGACAGATCAAAGAAGAGTGGGGAATCTCTCGCTGGTTTTTAGAATTCGACATCAGGAAGTGTTTTCACACCATCGACCGACATCGACTCATCCCAATCTTTAAGGAAGAGATCGACGATCCCAAGTTCTTTTACTCCATTCAGAAAGTCTTTTCCGCCGTAGGGATAATGGAACTATGAACTCCTATTACAATCCTAAGTAAGGAGCAAATTCACTGAGCCTTCAAACTTTGCTTTCTCGCTGGCTTGATATAGTCCAGCTTTCTAATGGTGTCCAAAGGGCGGAGTAACCCTTCTTTATAGTCAACTAAAAGGACAGGAACTTCAATATATACTGCTGCAAGAAACCTGATTTGATCGGCATCGGCTGGACCGTCTTACCTCGCTTCGCTTCAAAAGCAACTCCCTCCCAAATGCATAAGGGGCATTAAGATAATCAATTTACCATATGAGACTGCTACTAGAGAAATTACCCCGGACTGAGACGAGGCTGGAACTGAGCTATTGCCCCCAATGGGACGGCTCTTAATAAAGGTCTTAAAACACCTAAAAGCACTCCCTTACAACAGGGAAGGCATCAACTAGTATCTTAGATATTCCAAATCTAAGAACCCAAAGAGCACCCATCAAACCACCTCTAGTCCGGGACCCATTTCTACAGTTCGGGTGCCAGAGTCCTACTGGAGGCCCATACGCAACCTACGTCTGTTGGGGAGGCTGCCCCCTACCCTAAGCCGGGCGACGTACGGTGTGACAGACAAAGAAGATATGCGTGGGATTTGTTACCGTACGAAGGGGTAATCCGACCACCAGTTTCATCCAACGACATCGAGGGAAACCCCAAGTCAGGGGGGGGGGCAAGTAGAAAAAATGGAATATGAAATCGTGGATACACAAGCCCGGAACCACTCACACCATGACGAGGTGAAAGCAAACTACTGCAGCATTCTCAATATATCAGAAGATATCAAAGGAAGGGCGGCTACTATTAAGAAGGAGAGTGCGCGCTTCCCTTCACGGATAAGACGGTGCAGACGAAAAAGAGTCTGCATGATCGTCCGCTACCTTAGATTATACATCAGTCTTCGCCTAACCAACATTACTGCATGGAATACTCGTGCATACAGATAAAAGCCCCTCTAGCTCCAGGTTTCAGGAGGGGTACCCCCCTCCTTATACGCCCTACTTTTCCTACTAAAACTAACCGCTTTCACTAACAGAGCAGCTTCCACTCCTTAAAGCACTATCGCTTCCTACAGCTTGAAGTCCGTACATAATATTAGCTATTATATAATAAGATTAAGATGCTCGAAAGGGTTCTTAGTCAAGCCAGAAAGGTGGTTCTAAAACCACAGTTTTTTCGAGAAAAGGTCCCATCCTTCAATATCATGATTGGGTCGACCAGGCCAGATCATGATGTAGACGCGAATACACACTCTAATATGAAAAATCGCATTTCTATTTTCTTTTTCTAACACAATCTCACTACTTTTTTTCTTTTTAGTGGCGTAGGTTTGTTTATTTTAGGCTTCGATTTACATCTCCTTCTTATCAAAATGGAATCCCTTCTTCTTGGAAAAGGACTCTCCTTTTTATTACAAAGGGTCGGGTGGGAAGTAGGTCTCTTTTTGTCACTCCTTTTTGCTCTGATAAATCTGGAAGACGCACCCACTCGAGGTAACATGATGTTACCTTACAGTGATTCTACTTCGAGCCCAAAGCTGCCTTTTCCCGCCTCATCACCCGTACCCTCAATATCAAGCGGGGGCAGCTCGCTATTTGATGAGTGGTTTGGTACCCAAACGGGGGAGGTATCTTCTGTGGCCCCAGACCAGGAGAGGCAGCGGCAGCAAGAAGCTTCCGTGGCCCCAGACCAGGGGCAACCCTCTAACCCACAGCTATTCCACGAAGTAAAGGGGGAGACTCGTTCTTCGGAAGTTGGAGCCTTCCGCTCTACAGCAAGCCAAACTCGATCGATTATTAAATCTCCTTGACCTTGATCTAGACGGGTGTTCCGAGGAACTACTTTTAGCTCTAAAGGAAAAAATGCTAGAGCTGGAGATAGGACTACGTGGGAATATTGAAACCCGAAGAAGGAGAGCGATCGACATCTTGAAGAACTTTATTCGCGACTGGAGAAATTCGTAATCCCCTCCCCTGCTATGAGTCAAAGTGAATTGCTGGGGGATTCGCCAAATCCCGGGGTGGGGGATCTAAAATTCCTCGCTCGTAAACAGGCCTCCATTGAAAATGAGAACTCCCGGTTCTGGATGGAATTTGAAAACCAGCTCCAACAACTATTTCCACCCGACGGAGGGTTCATGTAGGTGGAGGCCAGACCGCTTGGTTCGAGGACCGTTGGTCAAAGGAAAGGGGAGGTCCTGATTCCGGGACGGAGCCGTATGACGCGAGAGTGTCACGTACGGTTCCTTTGAGAAGGGTGTGATACCACCACCTATCAGGCCCGACGAGCGGTCCACGGAGCTGCATCCCTACTCACCTGGTCCATGCACATCGCTCTTTCCAGGAGGTTGGCCGCCTATCCTAGATCTTCCCATTTTCAAGAAGATCCCGGGCTCGATCTGGTTTAGTATCAAGGTGATTCTGTTTCTGTTCCTATATATATGGGTCCGTGCAGCATTTCCACGATATCGTTATGATCAATTAATGGGACTTGGCCGGAAAGTGTTCTTGCCTCTATCATTAGCTCGGGTAGTCCCCGTTTCTGGTGTTTCAGTCACCTTTCAATGGCTCCCTTAATTATGTGCGAGGAATTGCCCTCTTGAGTAACGGGAAGCGGGCTAGTCCCCGAAAATGCCCTTTGTCGTTGGGGATCCAAATCTGACTTGCTGAAACTTGACTTGTAGGATTGCACTTGAAAAACCTTTAGAGAAAGAGATGAACCCGCATACCAATGTCTGTCTTTAAGCCGCTTACACCATTTCTTTGTGAATGCTCCGCTTTGCTCTTTGGCCGCTAGCAACCAGCTTCGGATTCTCCTTAAGGCACCGTGTTGAGTAGGGATTTGAATAGAAACTCTATTTTGGGGCTCAATGTTGCTGGACTCTACTCCTCCCCGGGGGCTCGCTCCGCTCTATGCCCAAAGCTTCAACTCAATCACTTGGACAGGCCTACCAACAGCAGGCTCTGGTGGGAGAACGGTATCCATTGCCTGCTGCCCCATCCCAATAATACGTGTTTATAAACCACCCGTGCACGCGTGGGCTCTCCATTTAGGTAGCTTCCCGGATCTCCCGCAATAAGCGGGAGTGGTTCCGCCGAACGAAGTTTTAGTTGGTTTGTTTTCGTATGATGATTGCTCGCGAACCTACCTTCACGGCTCGTTCCTTCGGAACCTGTGTGTCTTTACCAACTCGGTCCGCCCGGTAAGCGCTCACGACTAAGCGAGACTCGGATGCTGTCTCGAAGTCAATTTCTATTTTTCCGATACCTAAAAAAATCCCGGCCACTCGCCACGGTCCACTCGTTCACTCGCTGCTTCAAGTAAACCACTCGATGCTCTCTCGAAATCGATTAGTCTCGCTTAGTCGCAATAGACGAAGCTTTTTAGAGACTCCTTTCGCCTTTATGCATGCGGGATTTTCTTCTTTTATTCAATTGTTATGTGGTGCCAGATTTAGAGGCAAGGGTACATCAGATTTGACTCACTGTATACATTCAGGAAGAGGAGGAACGAAGTCACTCGACAAAAGGAAAGGGAGAGGTACTTAATGAAAGGGGGGAAATGGAGCATTTTTCCGATATTAAAGCGCCATGGCCACAACTATTCTAGTTGGCAAGGCTTGGAAGCAACAGCGCCTATCAGCGAGAACTAGGCTTGGCTTGGTTAGTAGTGCCCGCCCATTCTGTCTCGCCGGCCTGCCGGCCCGCTCTGAAGAATTCATGGGCCGGCAGGCCGGGCGGACGGGGACCGTCGAAGAAGTGCCTCGACGCGCCGCAGCCACTACTTTGACTCCTTTTATGCAATTATGAACTCCACGTTACTTTTTCGATTCCAACGCAACTTATCCTTTTGGAGCTGACGTAATAAACTACGCGAGCCTCCCAACGAAGCCAACATAAATCCTATCCGAATAAAAAAAAGAAAAGGCAGTTTCATTATGGTGGTATACCAGCCGCCTGTTCTGGAACTTCCAGTTCCAATCGAAGCATATAGATCTGTAAATGGATTTGTATGTATAGCCACTTCAGTCGTGCTCGTCGTTTCTCTAAAGTATCTTTTTTCTGGGAACATGGTCAACCAGAAATTATTATGTTCGCGATTCCTCATCCACCGATGCAGAAAATGCTCCAGTTTTCCATTCTCATATGAGGCCGGAAAGTTTATTGGCAACAGGTCGGCACGAAGTGATTCATCATGCTCAAACATGAGCCGATCGTTCGTTAGGGACGGTTTATAGATCATCAAATTCCCACAAATGGAATGAGAAGTGGGTCCATGTAAATGATCGAGACCTCGCAAACAACAACGCTCCTTCCCCATATGGAGTTCGGAACCCAAAGGCAATCGTTGAGTGAACTGTATCTTCTTTGTGTTAGTTGACCTAAGCCGCACCATTACTGCTGGGGTAGGGCTCGGCCTCCGAACCGTACGTGGGACGAGTTTCTGCCTCATACAGCTCGGGCCGAAGACCGGGGGAAGTTTAGGAGAGATGGGGAGACCCAGCAGCTGCCGGTCGGGGCGGGGATAAGCTTGCTTCTTCACAAGCCCCAAAAAGATCCTATAGCGCTAGCGCTTCGCGTTCTTTCTATTCCATCCGGGATAGGCGGCTAATACTAATCTAATAAGTGAAGTAGTCGTCGTCTGACCAATTGGCTCGGACACCAGACCGCTCGTGCCCGCCCATTCTGTCTCGCCCTAAATGGAATGGCTCTCTTAGTTACGCTGCGCCCCGACCCGAGTCCCCACGTCCGCTCTTCTCCGCCCGCAACCCGCTTTGCCAACACAACATTAGGGCCGTCCCCTTCATTCTATGCTGACCCCGGCCGGGGGCTGGCTTTTTGGGAAGCCCGTTCCCACCGCGCTCACGGCCCGGCTGGCCTGCCAGCGGTAGTGGAAATTATCCCGTTCCCTGGTCAAAGACTTGGTTGGATGCGGGATCTACTCCACGAGGAGCGGTACGGACGTAGATGATATCATCACGACCTCTCTTTTCGTACCGCTAGGGATGCTTAACGCCACTTCGCCAACTGGCGTTACCTGTGCTTTCGTGTCTCTCAGTGTGGTCAGCACTGGGTGTTTCCGAGCAGCGAAGCTTACACCCATTCGCATTAGTTCATCCAAAGTTCCTTACCCTTATGCACGAATTCTTGAATAAGCCATCTTCCTATCAAGGTTAAGGAGTCAACTGAGCATCTCAGCGGCGGGATTGAATACCCGGATCGAATCAGAGTTCACGCCGCCCGCCCTGAACAAATAGGAGGCGTGGGCCACAGGTCGCACATAAGCCGCCGGGTCGCACGACAGAAGAACACCCAACATAAAGATGCACACTCCTCCATGTGAAATATTCATCTTCATTGGAGCTTTTTGGTAGTAGTCGTGACCAACAGCCATCAGCTGTCGGCTCGTTGGTAAGGCGAGAGCTTCAAGCCCTATTTCTGGTGGCACACCCCTCACACAAGCACCACCCGACGAAGGGGGGACGGGGAAAGCTACAGGCCCAAAACCTTCGACCCTTCTTTCTAAATGGGGGTGCCCGGAGCACCTCATCTTGTCATTTCGTCGTTGCTCATTCCCGTTAGGCCGAAGTGTTTGGCGTTTCCTTCTCCGCGCCCGCTCACGCTTCGCTGACCTATCGCGTGGTAAAGAGAAGAGAGTACGAAAGAATAGTAAACGGAGCACACCGCAGAAAGATTCTAAATATGAGAAGTTCCCCTTGGATGCGAGAAGAAGGAAATGAAGAACGGGAACGAAACGAAATAAGGCGTTTCTAGCTCGAGTTTCGGATGAGCTTCTCCCAAATATGTCTGGTAATAGAATAGGGCGGCTTGCTCTGACCAAGACTCCACTTTTTGCTCCGTCCATGGAGCGTATGAATTTCCTGGAATGTAGATAGACCAAAAGAGGGAATGCGGGGATAGGAATAGGAATTATAGTACCATTGGAAGAAGGGGCACCTGTGGGAACATCTCTACTGACGAACCATTTCAATAGTACGGGTGCTGCCGTGCCACAAGGCACGACCATGGAAGTAATGAAAAAGAAAAAGTTATGTAGTTGGACCATCTGCTCTATCCGTTCGAGTTTCGCTTCTCTAGAGAAGATGAGACGCTAAAAATGAAAGTGTTCGCAACGCATACCGAAAGGGTACCAATGAAGCCGACCATTAATGACTAGTTCGAACACCAGGAGCGGTCTGATCCCTTATTTGATCAGACCGCTCTTAGAAACATGAAACAAAAGCAAACTCTCATAGTTCGGAGCCCAGCTCCAACTATTTCTTCGTAAGTGAGGTGAGGTACTTCTTTCGGTTTGAATAGGGGGTCGCCCTTTTTTTGGTTGAAGTAGCCGCGACTTTGGTCGTAGTCAGTTCAAACACATAAACCCGCAGCCATGTTGATCAAAATGACTAAGTTTCATGACTTGACCAGTCACTCGCCCTCGTATTAGAAGATCATATCACCCTGTGGTCGACATTCCATTCCCCTTAGTCGTAGGTGCTCGTTCTATTTTGATTTGAATGGGCCGGGTATCCCGAGGTACATATGGCCGGCCCTTCGGGTGTCTCGGTGATACAAACAAAGAAAAGACGAATTCCAATTACATCCCCTATCACTTAAAGCCAATCCTTACAAAAGGAGGAAATAGAATCGAATAATCTACCTTATTTTTTCCTTCCCGTTGATTCCCCCCGACAATCAAGCTGCACTTCCTTCTAACAAGTGGCTGAGAGTTAGCAAGCAACCTTGGCTTCTTGGCAGGAGGTTCGCTGCCCCCTTCCTTTCCGGTCCGGCCGCGGTACGGCACCTGAACTCGAAGCTACGATCCGATCCGATTGGATCTGATCCGTTCAGATTCCACAGATTCAGCCGATTTGGTCTGGTCCTATCCGACCCAACCCCGGAACTTAGAACGGCCTGCATGTTTTGGACGGTAGAACGGGGAGAGGGGGAGTCGTGCCCATTCTCTCTCCGGGCACGAGCAGGAACATCAAAATGGAAGACCGAATACATGTACATGACGGAACGACATATTTAAAAATACGTGATCTGATTTGATAGGCTGCCTGCAGAAATTGTTTACCGACCGCATAACAATTCATTCTTGTGTGTAGCGCATGGGGCCATGTCTCCCGAACGATCATAGTACGGCCGCTCATCTAATATCAAATCAATCTGTAGATCTCACTTCCCTTCCCCCATACCATAGCCGGAAGGGATAGCGTATCTACAGAAGAGAGAGTACGGGCCCTTACCCTTAATTTAGTTTAGACGCGGCTCGAATGCCTTTACGCTATAGGCTGTGTTAAGCATGCTTCTTTGACAGAAAACAAACTATTTTTCCATGACAACAGTAGCGACTATAAAGGGCGGGGCGGTAAGCTCTCTATCAACAACAGGGGGGCTGTTCTCCTTTGTCAACTCCTTGCTTGTGTCGTTGACAAAGTCAACCGAGCCTAACCAAAGCGTCACAACAACATCCAAAGGATGCCTTTGTCAACGCTACTAAGGACCGGGGCGAACGGAATTCAGTAGAGGCTCGAAGAGGGGCTTACTAAGCGAAGGGCCGAAGGCGGCTTTGCTATCCATCCTAAAATAGGATTCTAACTGTTAGGAATCTCTATCGTCTTCTGCATAGTCTTTATATCGGAAAGAATCCTCCATCAACAGACATGGAAAAAGAGCAAGCCAAGACTTTCACAAGAAAGCTGGACTTGGCTGGGTAAAACCTTTATTGGGTACGAAGGTAAGCCATAAAAAGGGGCTAAGCGGGTATTAACTCCTCCCTTGCCGCTACTACCAGCTCGAGGCCTATTGTCCACGAAGTCTGATCTCTTAACTGGCTTTGGAAAGGCATACAAAGACTATTCGAAGACAATGGGATTGGTTCTCTTACAGTTCAATTCCAGGTGAAAAAGAAAGCGCATTACTCCTTCCAATATTCATTGCCTCTAGTTCCCGACTTCAGAGTTAGACTGGGCATTCTTTCTTGCGCAAAGCCTCTCTCCTGATCTTGATAGCACGGGAAAGAATAACTATAGAGTTAGAGTAGAGGGAAAGCCCAGGTCCGATCGAACCGTTCTATGGTCGCCTCGGTCTCTTTTTACTTTTTAGGATCAACCTCTTTCGGATATGAAAGAACCAGCCCTTGACAGGCGAAGAGAGCATCAGTAAGGCTCTGCCTTATCTATAGAAAAAAAAGAAGCTTCCTCTAGTCGGTCCTAAAGAGAGAAGTCTTCTTCCTTTACCTTTACCTCAAGGCTTCCTACTTTCTTTCCTGGCGATTAGGAAGTTTCCTAGGCGTGGTACGGTATATGAAAAGCCTTCCATTGAACTGACACTCCTTTTCTTAATCTTATTCACATCCAGAACAGAAGCACTTTACGCTCCAGGACCGATTAGAGGATGTGTCCAACGATCAAAATAAGCAAGCCTTGCCGCATCCGATAGAAAGAAAATAGATGCCAAACTTCTATCCAAAAGCTAAGGGTGTGGACAATAGAAGGTGCAAGTTTTTCCAGGGCAATAAAGATTCTCACTATCCAATAGAAGTCTAGTTTATGAATACGAAAGTCTTTAGAATCTAATAGTCTTTCATATAGGTGGTAAGAAAGAAGATTCTCGAACAACCTATTTTATTCCTGATGTCCGTGGGTGTGGGACTAGTCATTCCCGCTACGCACCTTGCCTTACTAGCTTTAGTGTAATCCTCTTTTCCCTCAATCCTCTTCTGCATCACCAATGATAGTTGACCAAGAACTCCTACTACCACTAGCACCGGTTACTGGAACAGCAGATGATTTCACTCTAACAACAGATATGGCTAAAGCAACGGTAAGACCAAGAGCGGAAATGAAGACAGCTTCTATGCCCGTTGAGGAGATCTGGGTCTTCTACCCGGTGGTATAGGACTGGCAATTGAATTACTAACCGCAGGACTAGCACTCAAATTCGCTGTGACAGTCTCCGTTGGTGCCGTTGTTAGAGTGAGTGTTCCCGCTTCATCTTCCCCAATATTCTTAGATTTAGCAACAGCGGTATCAATACAATAGATAGAAAGACTCATCTGCCAGTCAAACTATGACAGGCTGACTCTTCTTAGGCCCTTATAGTTAGTTCTGAGGAAGGCCTTCAAGTCGAGCTTCTAAGTTTCCCCCTTAAAGAAAGTCCAGATCGGTTGGTGCTGTCTTCTTGCTATAATTCTTCTGATCTGATAGATAGAACACGGATGGGTACAGCCTTCTAAGCTACAAAATAAAGAATGTCGTATACAAAGTAAAGTAAACCCCCCCGGTTAGAATTCTTCCCTGGCTCCACTATTCCCTTTCTCTATTTTAGAACGGAGAGCGGGCAAGGCCTCCATTGAAGCCGAGCTATTCGCCCTTCTTTAACACGATCCTGTAACACACTCTTATTGAGGCTAGGCTTAAGGCCGACTACTAATTCTTATTCGAGAGCGGGGGAACTTCACTTCGAGGGAAGCTGTCTTCCCCCAGAAAGGAAAGAAAGACCCGTAAGCGCTCACTGCGATTGCGATATCTTATTATATTACTCTAAAGCTCAGGGTAAATTCTTCCCCGGCTCTTTTGAATGTTAATATTGAGTGAAATCCCTTAGTCTAAAAGTATTCCTTGGCCTTGGCTAGTGTGAATCCTCCTCTAAAGAGGAGTGAGGTGTCCCACGGGCGTAAAAACCGTTTTTTTTCTAGGCTTGAAAAGGAAAGGAACCAGTTACTTCCACCTTGGGGGTCTCCTAAAGAAAGGGAAGTCTCTCATGGAAAAGCTTTTGAGCTCGGGTTCCTCATAACAAACTTGGTCGAAAAACCCAAGTCTTGATGCGCCCGTAAACCCTTTCTCAATGAATGGATAGAAAGTTCGCAAATCACCTTCGTTTGTACCGTGAACTAAATGTTGGCAAAGCAAATTATTCCATCTTCGGGCATTCGTGCCAGTATTTACGGTTAAAAAGCGAAATAAAAGAAAGAACCTATTCTCCTTTCGATTGATAAGGAGAAAGCGGGCTCTTCAGCTACATCAAGTACCACATCATCCGATTCAATAGTCGATTTTTACCGCTTACTTTTCACTTTAAGAGCATAGCATAAAGCGAAGAGGAACCGTCAATAGAATTTCTCTTTTTATCTTTCTCCCGTCTCATTCATATCTTAACCGATAGAATAGAACGACGGGGTTCTAATTCAGATAGCTGTAATGTACTGCTGGTTTGACCTTTTATAGGGCCCGTAGGGGAGCTGTAAGGTTGACTCATGTCTAGTGTCTAGTACCCTTATTCTTCTTTTCTTTTGACTTACTTACTTTGACAGCTATCCATCTCCAACTTGAAAAGCAGCGCAGCTCAAGTGATGAAAGTTATACGTACGTATAGTTGACTAAAGTGTAGTGTGTTCCCTTATCTAAGCGATGAGAATTCTTTTTTTTCGCTGGCGACTATTAGGACTTTCATAGTAGCTAAGAAGCTGCAAGAGAACTTCACACCTCCCATATTAGGGAGAGACACAAAGGGAAAGGGAGGGGCATCCAGAACTAAGAGATAAGAAGATAGCACTATAGTACAAGATACAGAAAGAGAAGTCGACAGCGGCAGGGGAGACACTAGAATAAGAGATCGACAGTAGGGGCCGGGCCGCTCTTTTCTCAAGAGTTGATCGACTCAAGTGGAAATAAGAAGACTCTCACCTTTACTTATCCAAGCTTTTCTTTTAGTCGGTCCCTGTCCTTAAGCCCAGAGAGCAGAGCGAAATTCTCCTCGGAAGATACTTTCATTTAAAAGATCAAAGTGGACTGCGCCCTTTCCAAAAATAAGGGTTTCTTTTAGTGAAGCTAGTGCTTTTGTATTGGGCACTTTATTCAATTAGCTTGTTTGGAGTGCTCGGCTCGCTTGTTAGCAACTATTCTGACTGGTTAAGAAAGACAAGTTGAAAGCAAGACGCTGACTTTCACAGCAGAGCGGAAACCGGGAGGGGGTGGAGGAGAGAAGGGACTCCCCCAAGAGAGGCCCGAGCACAACGTCTTCATGAGTTAAGTGTTCCCACCTTGGGAGCTAGGTAAGATAGTAAGGCCTGCTTTGTTGAATATCCTTTACTGCCTTCCTTTATCAGACAACTATTCGAGTTCCACTTTTTATACCGGGCAGAGCTGCAAAAGTGGCTTCACCCTCTTTGCCCGCCCTAAAAAGATCTTCAGAGAGGCGTTAACCAGAAGAGGTAGGGCCGGGAGGGAACGATTTCTGGGATTTATAAAGAAACTTTTAAAGGACTAGACTAAGGACACTGACTGACCTATATAAAGTACAGAGATAACCAATATGTTGTTAACGCACTTATGAGCCGGCTCTCGGAAGAGTTACCCTACCTCGGATAGGGACAAAGGGAAGGATAGCACCAAAGCGAAAGACCTACTTCAAGGCGGAGCAATAGACTTCATTTTTGAAGGAAGTATGGCATCAAGGCGCTTATCCCGCTAATCGTAGGTCTTGATAAGTACCTGACAGACCTAAGGCTTGGAACTCAACTTCAAGCTGGGGAAGTAAAGCAAGGAACTGATACGCGGCAAGCAAAGCACAAAAGGCACTCCTTAGGCCTCATCAATCGAGGAAGGAAGCATTCCAATCGTTGAAAAAGCCTTCTTGCTATTGGGCGGGCTTTCATCGGCCTTTGGAATATTTGATTGAATCAGAGAATCGGTTCTTACAGTGTCCGGAATGGGGCAAATAGCTTATACGAACAGGAGGGAGTTAATCGTAGAACAGAGAGAGGGGGGTTTGGATTAGTCTCTTAGGTTGGTCACGAATGCCCTCTTACTCTTTCTCGAATCAACCGGATTGGAAAGAGGGGGAATTAGGCTGCTGGTAGGTGGTAGGAGAGGCTCTTTGCGCCTTAGACGGTCTTGGCAGTAGGTTGCTAGAATGCCT
The DNA here is from genome assembly GCA_037013495.1 of Hippophae tibetana. Classification (NCBI taxonomy): domain Eukaryota; kingdom Viridiplantae; phylum Streptophyta; class Magnoliopsida; order Rosales; family Elaeagnaceae; genus Hippophae; species Hippophae tibetana. The sequence goes on from CM072807.1 coordinate 86,648,076, forward strand.
TGTTCAAGAATCAACTGTGGCACTTGAAGAATCGAATACACTCTTCTTTGAAGGTCCAGATGAATTGAATTATACAAAAAAGAATAGGAATCAAATCCGGGGGGCAGCAGACGATTCTATGCTTAGAGAAGCTCTAAAAAGCAAGGACTGATTAGACGCTCCTACCTATCGTATAAGCCTACCATATAACAGATCTTCCAGCAATCCAATCCCTACCTATGCAGGGAATGAATTCATACTACCACACGCTCATCCAATAACTTATTACCAAAGGGTAAACCTCTCATTAGCAAGGAAAGCTGTTAATGGACATATCTCACAAGTAGTCGCTAGACTTACTAATTAAGTCTAATTGGCCTATAGGTCTTAGAGACTCTTACTAGTGTTAGTGTAACAGCAGCGTTGATAAGCTAGTTCCGTGCTAGCACTATCCATTGTCGGCGTAACGGGTGTTTTCTATACTATTCTTCGACATGTAATACCCTCTCCCCTCCCCCCCCAAGCTGTCTTCTTCCCCTAGCTGTCTAGTTTATCTATCTCTCTCTCTCGCTACGCCCCTTACTCTTATAACGGGTTACACATGACATCTCCCTAAGAAGGATTTTAAACATATAAGAGTCGTGGCATTCTCCGCATTACCTTGCCCTACCTTCACGCACTCAAGGATCTAACTCTTTGTTGGGTAACTAGAATGGAAGGAAGAGAGAGAGCCTTGGTACGAATACCGGGGGATTCCCCTTCTTTCGCCTTCTCCTGCCTCTTACTATACTTGAATCCCTAATAGGCTGTTAGCAAAGAATAGGCTGCGTCCGATTCCTCTTCTGCCTTTTTGATTTGAGAGAGCCTTGGATTGCTTTCTTAGTGTGGCATCTTTTTGTTCGCTGTCCACTGGTGATATTCTCATATATAAATGTAGATAGAGAAAGAGGCTAAGCTAAGCCTACGTAACGCTATGGGAACAGCTTTTTTTGTCCGCTTTCAGCCCTTGTGAAAGAAAATCTCATATGTAAGTAGCATCTAGAATAGAATCCAGAGCAGCTAAGAAAAGAAAATAGAGTAGCTTGCGGGCCGGTCGTCATTGCACACTAGCTGGTCAGTGGGGGTAAGAGAGTGTTCCCTTGGTGTTCCTCATTATCACCTACTCCAAACACGAAAGTAAAGAAAAAAAAGATGTCTACATAGCTCCCCTTTGAAGGTGGAGCTTCGCGGAGATCGTAAGTCAGCCAAGGCCTTAGACCGGAGCGCGTCCTCCTTGTGGTCCTTCTCTCAGCTTCTGTTCTTTCTGTCCCTCCTCGGTGCCTCTTCCTGGCTACTCCACTCCAAGTCGGGATGGGTGCCACAAACACAGCTTGTACTGGCTAAACATCTCCTGTCTGAACCCTTGACCGATTCAAAAGAAAAATGCATAAACCCACATTGAAGAAAGAGATGATCGAGTCTCTTACGCCATCCTAGGCGGTTCTCCCGTAGCGTCTCTGCCGGCTACTTTCTAAGGTTCAGGTTTGTCTGCCTATCCTAGGTGACCATCTTCGTCTACTACAACTAGGGTTTTTTATTTTGGACATATTTTTTTTTCTCGTAAACTCGGAACTTTATCTAGCAACTCCTTAGCTACAACTATTTCACTCGGGCTAATTTTCTTATCGGGCAAGTTGCCATCCGTTTGTTCAATACCCGAACTCTAGTAAGTAGCTTAATCTGTCGAGAGGAACCATCCCTACCGGATCGGACATGTAATCAGTCTTCTCCGCTTGAGAGGGAAAGACAGCTGCTCTGTGAACAACCCTAGTTGCTGGTCCTGCTCCTGCTGCTGTCTGAACTGCCACCTCTGCTCCAATACATAAGCTCCAGCTGAAGTGTAGCAGCTCCGTCCCATTCATCACAGCTTTCTGTTAAAAAGAAAAGAGCTGCTCCTCTCCGATCTAAGTCCTCTCTATAGTCAGAAATAGCGTAAATTAATCAGGATGGATCGACAGGCTTTCCAAACCTACTGGTCTCTTCCTCGAACCTAGTATTGCAGCATGGCCCATCACCTTGATATGATGCACACTCGGTAAGGTCTTACCATTCCCCCTTCAATATCCATATTCTGGGAACCTTGGACGAGAGTTTTCCCCCAATTCACCGCCTATATATATTCTCAGTCGGCTTGCCAATCAACTGACCTTGGCTAAAGGAAAGGGGATCGATCCCCGACCTAGGGCGAAAGAGGCCAGATTCCATTCCTTTTCCCATAAAGGTTTCATGTTTTGAGGCTCACTCCTTTTCTTAATCGGCAGGAGGCTCCTATCCGATTGACAAGAGATGCTTGCTCTTACTTTTAAAGGAGTATGCACAGGGCCCACGCTTTCTCGATCCACTATCTTCTTCATTAGAAGAAAGACGGTTCACCTTAGACCACCAGGGAATTGAACCCCGAGTACCCGCGTGGGTAGATTCCTTCTGATCTTGAAACTAAACTACGTAAAAAACGAATATGAGCTAGACAAAAAAGATAAGGAACAGAACGAGGGACATTAGAACATGGACTCACGACAAAGAGCCCGCGCAGGAGAGGAAAGGTTGGTTGCACGTTTTCCGTGTGGGATGGGAGCCTCCTGCCGATTACTTTATCTCTCTCCCGAGGACGATGGATCTCGAACGGAAATAAATGAGCGGAACTACCCGACTCTGCGACCTCTGGCTATCACCTTCGGAGCACAGTTTTTCCTATCATTTTGATTTCACTTTTTTTGCACTAGGTCACAACGATCTCAAAAAAACTCAAGCGAAAGAAAGAAGCCCGCATACCCACTCTTCTTTCCCCCCCCAACGACAAGCGAACGGGCATTTTCGGGGACTAGCCCGCTTCCTATTACTCAAGAGGGCAATTCAAAATGGTGGCCCTTGTTTCTAAAAAAGAAGTACAGGTTCCCGGAAAAAAGAATAAGAGTCTCCGTTTCGGGAACATGGAATGTAAGAGAAAGAAAAATGTTCTATAATGCATCAGATTTTATTTTTCGTTCAGGTAGTTATAAATGAGATTCTAAATAGTGATGAGGGCCACTTGCAAAATGAAAGAGTGGGCCAAAATGGTCTCCCAATCATAATGCTTAAATACATAAATAAATAAATAAAAATGCCATAAAAAGCCCATACAAATGCTGGCTTTAGAAACTAAAAGGTTTCATTCGGAGGGAAATTGAGAGCATGAGATGTCACGCTTGAGTATTTTAACCAGAGTAATTAATACGAAAACTGCACAGAAAGCCAAACTAAGAATGAAAAAATAACGGGCGTATTGATCATTATTATAATACAAGAGCAGCACATTATTTATGAAATACAAGACATAAGTGACAAGGTGGTCTTTACCACTTTTCGCTAAAAAGAAAAATAAAATGCCTAAAGCCCCAGAGAGAGGGCATAATATGTATTCCCCTATTAATATGGTGTCCATCGGAACCCATATTAATATAACGAGAATAATTATATATATAACGAGAATCCAAGATGGGTACGAATCCTTTGCAATCCATCAAGGAAAGCTAGTTGCATAAATAGGGCGAAGCCCCACTCAGGTAATACAACAATTCGTACCAATAAGAAGAGTCTGAATGCCGGTAAGCAGAAAGGAGTAAAAAACAAACCCCCAAGGATCAATGCCTCATCCGTTTTGCCGAGATAGATACATTGATAAAAGGAACTGATCCAAAAGTAAAAAAGGACGGTTCTTTTTGCCCCGCTAAAGAATGGTAAAAAAGCGCGGAGCTCCACGCTAATTAGTAGAATTTTTAGCGCATACTCTTCCTCGGCCTCGGGGAAGAAAAGAAAGATCAGGGTGTATACAAGGAGGTAAACCCCAAATAGTACGAATTCAGCACAAATGGTTTTATCATGACCCCATAATAGGCCAAGACCCTTATTATGATGATAGGGCTGGGCTAAGGCAGTAATCCCCACATAGCTTTTCGTCTCCTTGATAGCAGGAAGTTCTCCAAAAGTATGAAAAGCTGGAGGACTTTGTGAAAAGAAGAATTGGTAGAAATTCTCATAGGTGAAGCAAATCAAACCTATTTTAAGACAAAGAAGATTAAAAAACGATGCTTCCTTGGCCGTGTGGAACATGGATTAGCATTATGTCATTCCTGCAAGTGATCCCCCATCCAGGATTGGAAGAAGTGCTATATGAGGACTTCGAGATCAAATAGAATATGTTTCTTTCCATTCCCCGTGAGCCACTTATTTCTCCGAAACAAGAGATCAAAGTTCTTTTATTCCTCTTTCCAAAAAAGTCGACGGCGTTACACCATTGGGATACTTCGAATAAACTAGAGTACATATAGGATACACCGGTGCTAAAACCTTTTCTCAAGATATCTTCCAAACTGTTGGGGTCGTTGCTCCGGATGTTGTTCCCCCGGCGTGAAACCAGTTGGTTCCGTAGTTTTAGAATTCTGCTGATCCCAAGTACTCCATCTCCATCATTGCATATGGGAATATAGAAAGTAAAGAGGAAAAGGCATGACCAGAAGAATTGTGTGAAATAAGTGAATTTATCCAGTTGAGGCATTCTTGATTGAGAAAAAATGATTCCCTCCAGTTAACTCCGTCAAGCCTGTACGAGTAGTGAAGAACTATAGAGAGCTGTGGTTGGTTGTTGACCAACGGAAAGCATGAGATAAAGAAAGATGCACAAAGGAAAGAGGGCTACTTCATAAAAAGCAATCAAAGCGCTCAGAAAACCGCGGACCTGTATAGGGCCCCCTAAACAAAGAAGGGCGCTAGCGCCCGCCCAAAGGGTATCTCCAATTTCTTTTCTCAACAAAAGAGCGGGGCTATTGCGGCCCTCGCTCTCAAGACTTTCGAAGATAGCATTGAGACTTTTCAATGAATACCTCGACTGACCGATAAAAACAAGTTCCAGAGGCATCTTCCATTCATCTCGATTTGGGTTTTTCCGCACCATATTTGGATCTGCCTCTTCTTCGATCCGGAATTCCCAGCAAATCTTTGACTCCTCGAATACAATGGGATTTCACACCTGGCAAATCTTTCACTCTACCTCCTCTTATTAAGACCATAGAATGTTCCTGCAAATTATGACCTTCGCCCGGAATGTGAGCAAATATATCATGTCGATTGCTCAACCGTACTTTGGCTATCTTACGTGGAGCTGAATTAGGTTTTTTCGGTGTTCTCGTTGAAACACGCGGGCGTACTCCTTGCTTCTGGGGACATTGATCCGAAGCTCGAGTACGGTCCGTGCGCCGTTTTTCTTCTCTACCATGACGAATCAATTGATTTAATGTAGGCATTGCTCTTTCCTTTGTTTTTTTTATCCCCTATTTTTGCCCTATCACTATAGATTACTCCCGATCCGAAGCACCCCTTTTCCATTCATAGAGAGATCCAATCGTCAAAATCAATAAAAAGGCCATCATGGACCAAAATCCAAACGGATCAATCTTGTTGAGAGGTACTGCCCAAGGAAAGGAAAAGGTTACTTCCGGATCAAGGATAATAAATAAAATTGAAACAAGATAAAATCGTATATCGAAACGACTTCTTGCATCACCGAAAGGATCGAAACCACATTCGTAGGCCGACAATTTTTCTGGATAGGTTGAACTATTGGAAGCAAATGGAAAAGGAACACCGAGTGGGATCAAAGAAACTAGCG
>CM072807.1:86656237-86683737 GCA_037013495.1 Hippophae tibetana
TGATCAGTTCGCCTCCGCTCTATTGAAAGGTCTCCATTCCTACGGCGGTTTTGTCAACGAACGCGTCCCGGGCCGGATTGACTAACCTAACCCTTAAAACTTGCCATAGTTGGGTTCTCTGCTTTAGTGTGATTGACGAAGGCTAGGTTTGGTAATACCCAAAACAAATGAAAAGAGATCGGGGTCGATAGTTGGCAAGGAACTTGATCCCCCCCCAAAAAAAGGGGCAGCTGCGGTCGAACTCTAATTCTGGAAATAAGTCAGGGCCTTTTACCAAGTCTACCGGATAGAAGATGATAGAGGGCCAACCATCGTTGCGTTGGACAAGACGGTGCCGTCTCACTTCGAGTTCCTTCCTTCGTAGTCAAATCGGATGATACGCTTCGGCGATGTTACCTACAAAATAAAAGGCCTGCTAGGTGATCGAAATCGCTCAGGTCAGTGAGGACTCACTCACTCACCTACTCCTTATCTATCTAATAGTTTCTTCTATCTTCTTACTGAATTCAAAAGGCGACCCGCCGCGCCGGGCTATAAGATAAGATACAGCTGTTGTACTACTTGACTGGTAAGAAAAAGCTTACGCAAAAACTGGAAGACTCTTGTATGTACGGTAACCCTCTCTTCCGCTACTGGTGGACTGTTGCACAGAAAGGCCGACAGAAGCAACGTTTCTTAGCGCGCTTTTCAAGCCTGCGGCGGCAAGGCCATAAAGTAAGTTCAGTTGGAAGCCTAAGCCAAGAAGGTACGAACGAAGTGACGGGCCCTTTAGAGATAGGGGCGAGTACTACACGAGCTCGTAAGTCAAGTACGGTCTACGGCTTGCTTCTGGCGAAGCTTCTAGCACTAGATAATAGGCATTCTTGTATGGTAGGAAGACTACTTTTTAGGCCGACCACTACATAGGAGCGATAGCGAAGCCAAGCCGTATAAAGGCGAGCAGCCCTTATAGCAATAGCAAACGGCCTACTTATAGCCCTTTTCCCTAAAAAAAATGAAATATCCAATCTTGTCGGAAAGAAGGGTTACAGGGCGGATGGTTGTTCGGGGGGTGGATAAACTAAGTAGGAATCAAAAATAGAATGCTACTAAAGTGGTCGGTCGCTAAATCATAAACTTGGGGAAACAGAAGGAAAAGAAAGAGAGACAACTTACCCATAGGGGAAAAGCGGGCGGTAAACAAACTTCAGCAGGAGTTAAGTAAACAGAAGGATAAAGTAAGTACAACAAAGGCCAGTCAAGGAGAAAAAGGACCTTCACTCTCGTTCTCTGTCTTCGAGTTTTGGTTCAGTTCGTTCCTCTCTCGCCCTATCTTAATAATAAAGGAGTTGATCCTACATTCCGTGTAACAATCAATGTCTGGGGACATAGAAAACCTTAACAGGGATTCGATAAACGAAAGTATGTATACTGTACGGTACAGAGCCAGGGACGAAAGGTCAGAAATGAAAGAACGCATTCGGGTCAAGACTATAACGCACTATCCGGATTCCTCTACCTCAACACGCTCGCTCGCTTCTCGAGATACTTGATTGGAACAGAGGAAGAAGGCTCTAATTAAACGGAAGAACGGTTTGGTATAATCGCCAGAATTTCAATCAAGATGAAATCGCTTAGTTTGAATGCCTGAAAAAATACTGTACAAGAGATCATATACAAGAAAAAAGAAAAGGTAGACTCAATGTCATTCAAATACATCGGAATCAGCACCGTCTTATTCGTTTGCAAAAATAGGACTCAAAAGAATCATGATTCGGTAAATAGGCCACTGATCGGCATCCAAGCTTTACTAACTAATAGGGGTGAGGGGCCCGCGTACCAAGCCATTCGAGGGTAGCTAAGCAAGGAAATAAGCAAAGACAGCTTATGGTCGTGTGCTGGCAAAAAGAGTCTCATCAAAGCTTCCAGTGTCGAGTTGTCACAAGTAGGTTTTTTAGTCATAGCTAGACAGCCAAGATAGATGTCCTTTTCCTCGGTCAGACTCAGTATCCTTGGTTGGAAAAGGAATTGGATAAGGCTCACATTACTGCCACTTCACCAGAAGATCAAGGCCATGTCGAAACTAAAATACCAGAGGCACTTCCTCTTAGCCATTCACTAGAGTTCTTTCTTTTTAAAGGGTGGTAGAGCAAGATTCGCGCATCCAGTTGTCCGGTCAAAAAGAAGAAGGTTAACAAGCGCAAAAACCATACTCAACAAAATGCTCAATCCACATCCGGAAAACAAAAAACGAGAGTCTAAAGAAAGAAGAGGGGTCATGCCCAGTCCCAAACAGTGCGTTCTTCAGTTCTGCCTTTCGGGAATCAGATGATGAGAGGACCAAGGCTAGATGATCGTGTCATTCTTTATACACCTGACGTCGTATTCTATCTTTTTCTTTTTGCCTTCGTCCGGTTTGCAAAACTTATGTTGCAGGTGAGTCACCACTTCAACAGGAGACCGAACAAGGCTTCTTTCGGCTGCTGAGGATCGCTTTGTGCCTGACTCCACTCACTACCTTTTAGCGTGAACGGATAAAGAAAGGCCCTCAAAGAGCTCGGTACCAAACAGGCACAGCTAAGGAATCGTGCACTCAAAGGAACATGTCATCGAAGAGTTTCCAACATTCATTCTCGAGCGGGGAGCGAGTTCAAGACCAAAGAAAGCCAGAGCATCTCTTCCTTTTCGCCTTGCCTCGAGGGCTTACGGGTCCGTGGGCACAGTTGAACAAGGCTCGTATTCAGATACAAATGCCTATAGATGAGGTTGAAAAAGGCCAGACCATAAAGACAAAAGTAAGAAATAAGAATAGAAAGAACCATAGCCAGAAGAACAAAGGAACTGTACATTCAGTGTTGTGTAACAAACAAAAGACAGAGATATAGTCCTATCCAAGCTTGTCAGGATCAAAGACGTTGGGATTAGATTAGCAGACTATGGATGGGTCAAGACGTCGAGGAAAGTCTCCGTCATCTCCAAAAAAAAGCGGGGTGGTTAGGTTCGAGTCTTCATCGATCGGGTGGTCGGACGCAATCTAATAGTATATATTGAGGGGTGAGAAAAGAAAAGTCTCTGTCATCTGGCTCCTTCCACGCGGATCAAATGGTTTACAATAATGCTAAGAAAGAAGAAGATCGATACCATTCTTTTTGAGACAAAGGGCTTGACTTCTATCGGGTCAGCGTCGAGGGAGAGTACACCAACTAGTTGGCTATGTAAAAAGAGAGTGGGCTAAAGGGGCATTTTCTGACCTAGAATCACGAAGATGTCGACTTTGCGCTATGCCATACGATCTCAGGATTGCTTCGATTCCTTGACGCTATGTGGGAGAACTCAACCAAACAATCGGTGGTTCATCATAGGATTCCATTTTTGAGAGAAAGCAAGGAGAGTGGGAAAGCTAACCCGTTCGCTGAATCTGACCTTCGTCCAAGAGTTCGGGCTTCTACGCGAGGAACGTGCTTTCTGACATCGAGTTTCAGCTATGCCAAGAGATCACTACTTTGATACGGTCGGTTCCATTGGTCATTCTTCAGGAGAAGTCCCGAAACTGAACTAGTAAATTGATAGGAGCATTGCTAACCCATTGGCTTCATCGAGATCGGATAGCGCATAAGATGGCATTTTCTGAATGAGAAGATTCTCTTTCTACACTCTAGACATATTCTACCTTTTCCTTCCGGTGGGACGAAGTCGCATTGATTGAATCGGTTCTGGTCTTCGCTGAAAAAGTGAGGCTTTACTTGACGAGTAGACCTTAGTTACCCGCTTATTGGGACCTGCAATAAAATAAGCTGAGTTTCTTTGCTTTATTTCGTCACAGTAGTTGGAAAAAGAAAAAGTAAAAGCAGCAGACCTGTAGTCCCATTATCCATCTTTAGAGACATTTTTGAAGAAGGTTCCGTTTAACACATCTTGGCCAAGCGGAAATAAGTGCTTTGTCGGTTGAAGGTGCTCTCTTCTCTACTCCTAGACATAGGATAGAGGCTCACTCTGAATCCATAGTCTCCTCTGCATCTTCTGTCTCGTCTCTTGGTTTCAGGGAGCCTGTGAGCAAGAGTTCTCCCCCGAAAGTGGCTTTATAGGAGGGAAGTGGGCTTCATTCAATGGAATGCTTTGTTGGTTTAGCTCAAAAGGGGTCCGGTTTTTCGGTTTAGTGTGGAGGGAGGCCCTCTTTGTTGACCTTTCAGGATACATTTTGTAGTGTGAAGCTGGAAATACGTGCTTGAGTCGATGATCAATCCGCCCTTCAATCCTTCTATAGATGGTGATCAGACTTGTTAAGATCTCTTCTATGCTGAGAAGAATCTGTGAATCCCCACTTTGATTGACCTTGACCGGTCATTGCTCCTAGCCTCGTCGGCCTCCCAATTCTCAACCCCGACCGTTTTAGAATCCACATTTTGAAAAGTTCTCTTAGGTTCTGACTAGCAATCGGCGGCCCTTTCTTCTTTTACTTCACATAGCTTTTCGTCCCCCCGAGAATCATAAGAAAGGGGGCCTACTCGCTTTCATTTCGGTCAGTTAATCACTCACATTGTGAAAACAAAATAAACTACTTTTTGTTTCTCCCATTTTCTAGAGTGGAGAAAATCTTCATTTTGAACTCATTCCTATCATAAAATTTGCTTAGAATATCCGCAAATTTCAGGTTGTTAGCCTGTTTCCCACATACTTCTTCCCGTAGGTCTTTTATTGTATGTGGGCGCGGAATATGTAAATGATTGTTCTTTCAAAATTCCCTGAACCGCTGCCAATAAAGGGTGTTTTCATCGGGTTCCGGCGTTGAATTCCCAGCTCCGGACGAGGAACCCTCTGTACCTGCGCATTCCGCGCTTTCAAATAGAATATCAAAAAATATGAAAAATGAAATCAGATAAGGAGAAAGTTGCCAAATGGTATTCAAAATAGGAGACCTACTTTGATAGTTGAAATGATATAAAGCACGAACCAAGACCCGAAGTACGAAAACCGCAACCAATATTAGTAAGAATAAAACATCGGGATGTAGGTTTCATTTTTGATTCTGTTTTATCTAATCTAAAATGAACAAAATCAAATTAGTCAGCTTTCGTTCGAATAAAGTTACTAAAATAGTGGAAAGAAGAAGACTCAAGAAAAAGACGAACCTAGGCGCGAAAGGGTAACATAACAAGTTTTTCCATTAGAATTTATTCCACTCCGTCAAGCCTGTACTAGTAGTTAAGAACTGAACTAGAAAGAGCTGCGGTTGGTTGTTGACCAACAGAAAGCATGGGAGAAAGAAGCAGGTGTCAAGGCAGGCTACTAGAGAGGCATATTCTATGCCATTTCCCTATTTGAGATAGAAGAATAGGCATGAATATAAAAAGTAAGCAATAAAGACGCTAGCCCCTTCCGCCTTTCCTGCTTGCCTTTGTTAATGCCTTGCGACTTGCCTTCCTTCCCTAGTTAAGATAGACCCACGCACATGAGGCTAGCTTCCTTGCTAGCACATTCCTCTCTATAAGGGCTTAGTGCTCCTCCAATAAAAACCCTTGCCTTCTCTGCGTGCCTGCCAAAAATGACCTTGCTTTATGGCCCCCCTGTGTTACTGTTGGAGAATCTGCTGCGCATTCATAGGTTGTTCTCAGATGTGGCACTTTCGGACTAGAAGAGGCTGCAGATGGACCATCATCCGATGTGGGACTTATGCCTTTTCGATTGGATCAATGAGACTCGGATGCTATCGAAAATGAGGATGGCATCGAAACTCTTCCTTTTCCTTTTATATACATATACAGAATTCTCATTGTACAGCTTTCAAAGGCTATAAGGGAGAAATGGTTTTCAATGGCCAGAGACCCCCGAAACTCGTCCTTTTAATGCCCACAGATGTGACTTCTCGAGCCCTTTTTGGGATAAGATTTGATGTCAAAGAAATGGATGCTTTCCGCTTGAAGGCAAGTGAAGATGTGGCATCAGAGTCCTCCTTCCTATTATAAATAGCAGGAGATTCGTTCACAAGAGAAAAGCCTAGGGCATTGGGACTGCTCCTAATTCCAATTGAAAGCGTGACATTTTACTTCCTTTGTCCATTTGCTTCTTGAAAAGAGCGGATATGCCGCTAATCCAAGTCCCACAAAGGAATCGCTTTCACAGTAGAAAGGCCCCTTAGCCCGAAAAGAATATTGCCTGTTCTTCTTATCCGGCCTGCATTCAATAGCAGCTGATTCATGCCATCAATCCTCCTTTGCTTTTGCTACTGATGGCATTCTATTAGAAATGGAATATTGATCTTGCCCATATGTACTTGATTTTTTCTTCTTTCTTGTCGGGGGATAAAGAAAGAGTATATGCCCCAGACTCGCGATTCGGGGATTTCCGCCAAAAAGAAAGATCGGATGGTTCCTGCTTGTTGGATAAGGAAGGTGCCTAGCCTTGCTAAAGGACATGCTACCACCCGCCGACAAAGTAAAGCAGGAAGGTCATCAGGTGACGAAGGTATTTGGCTGGCAGGTCAATAACAGCTTCTTATGTGGCATTTGGCATTTGTCCATCAATCCCATTCTATGTCTATGCCATCTTATTTACTATGGATTAAACCTCTCGGTCCTCTCCTTGTCCTTCCGGGATTAGCCAAACGAGGTCCAGCTTAGTAGCTGCTGCTCTCATTTCTGCTATCATTCCTGTTTTAGACTAAGGCATTCCTGCGTTCATTCGCCAGGCCAATCAATCTTATGAAAGAGCCCTGCCTCTGGTTTGCCCACTGCATATATTGCATATATTCATTCTTGCGCATTGTCTTCTCTCGGCGGAAAAGGGGCTTCTATAGAGGTCAGAGTCCCCACAGCGGCTTACCCAAATCTTAATAAGCAAATCGGCTCTTCATGTTCACAAATGGAGGAATCTAAACCTTTCCTTTTTCTATTTCTAATGTCAAACCTGAAAGCAGCAGGGGCGAGCCTAAACCTTCTAATAGGGAAAGTGCTAAGGTTAATGCCCCATGACGCGAGATAAAAGGACTAAGAGCCTTTATCCCATGGTCAACAATCGGCTTCACTTGCTCAAGTTTTTCATATTCATAAATGGAGCGCATCAGTTCTATTGAGCACCAATTCCTCGAGTAAAGGCTTCTACAGCTGGTTGACCAAAATGAGAATCCCAAATTGCATTAGCAAGAAGTTTGATTATATAAAAACTATAAGGAACAGCGGACCCAGGTTTGGAACCCAAGTAAGAGATAGAATCTTACTAGAGGGGAAGCTCCCCATTGCATGTAAGCGGAGGAGCCCCCTTTAGGGCTTTCCCTTTTATTGCTCGTTAGCGCTTTACTAATTTCATTGTTAGGGCTTTTCCCTATCTTACTAATAATAATAAAGAAAGTAATAATAAAGAAAGGGGGCTTCTTTTTTTTTTTTACATAAGGTGAAACGAAATCGGTTGTTCATGCTTGTAGCTTGCGTGTCTGAGATCCGTCTTCTGTTTGCGATTGAAACCCCCGCTTACTTTATTACATTACTTATTTTTTTATCTAGGAGAAAAAAGAAGGCAGCTTTTGAGATAGAGTCTTTACGGTTACAGTGGCAAGTGGAGAACAGATCAATCAGCTTTTAGCGGCTAAGAGAAATCAATCTCTTCTTGTGCTGGATGAAATCCTTGTTCTTTCTTTGTTCCGCGGCTTAGCTTATTTTAAGTACTTATTTTCCTTTCGGCGAGTGGAAAGCCCTACAAACCCTAAAAGTCTTTAAGTTAAGGAAGCCGAGTTGAACAGAAGATTTCAGTTCCAGTGAAAGCCCCTACTCCTAACAAGTTGGAAAGTGAAGTTCAGAAGTCAAAGAGAAGTTTCTTATTTCTGTGACCGCGAGTTGCAATAAGTACTTTAAAGCTCAACAAGGCTTTATCCCGACGGGGGCATAGCTAGCTTCTTTTTGGTTAGCGGAGGGATGGCTATTCAAGGATTCGAAGCTTTATCCGGTTTATACCCGCAGGCTGATTCCGTTGAGTCAACATCCCCGGTAGCCTTGAGTGAATGACCTAACCAACGAACGGGTAGATGGATGGTTGGTCCACGACCCCTCGATGCATTCCGGAATCCGTTACTGGATAGCCCCCCCGAGACCTCTCGCCTCATCATCCCACACGCACGGGCCCCGGAACCGTATTAGATTCTAGTCTTCCATCCACCCCGGGCAATGACTGTTCACATGATGCACATTTCTTAAAGAATGGTGCTTAGGAAAGGAAGATCACTCAATGAAAGATCAATCCGACAGGGTGCACAGAGGAGAGGTTAATGGTTGAAGGCTGGGCCAATAAAGAAATGGAAAAGGTGGGCAAGGAAGGCTAGTCGATTTCCAAGATTTTAGTAGCTCAGGTAAGGTTCCCGGGATTGGAGTGGCTCGGGTCGGGGCTGGACGGAGGATATCCCGATTATGATCCCTATGGGGCTTGTATCGAATCTATATCTCCGACTGACTTCAGTGTCTGAGGATGGCGCTAGTATTCGCTAAGGAAGTCTTATGGTGCTATCTAATCGTCTCTAGTTTATGGCCCTATCATGCAATGATGGGATTGGTCTTTACACTTGCAATGGTATCAAGATAAGGTGATTCGTATGCCACCATGATTCCCTTTAAGAGTTGAGTATCGGATTCTAACCTAGCATGGGTCCCCGTTGCGTATGTTGAGCTAGTAACCCGGCGTAATTGAAAGGGGCGGACTTTCACTCCCTCAAATATGGGTGACAGGTGGAACCATTACCCTTGGTTGCAGGGGTGTGATGAAAGCCCGGGCCAATCAATCGGGTTAAGGCTCAGTGAATCGCTCATATGAAAAAGAAGGCTCGCCTCTAGCCCTTATCTTATACACTAGTCTATTCTTCACTGGCTAAGCAAGGTAAAAGCGCTGCTGGTCCCAATAAAAAAAGCAGTCTTCCATTATTCCCCCGGCTTATATACGTAACGTAATAAGACGTGATAATTTGAGCAAAGATCAGGATTATTCAGGTCTTCTTTGGCCACTCCTTTTATGGGTATAGGAAGCCCCCCTTTAGAGCAAGTTTTCACATGTCGTTCCCCTTTCCAAATTCCTTTCTTTCCGTTCGATCCTTTCATTTACACCTTTGTTTGACTCATATTTCCTCCTATTCTTATTTCGGCAGTAAACTAAATAGAAGGCACGGATTCACTATTGAAAGGGCTTATTAAAAGTTATTAAAGAGAAAGGTTGGGCTTTCCGTATAAAATAGGCTATTGGTCCTTTATCGACGTTTCATTTTGAAAGATAAAGTTTCTAAAGCGCTATTTCAGTTGTTAATAGCCGCTTAAATCAAGATCTTTCAATAGGTCTTCTCCGGTTGAATGGATGGTGACGGAACGGAATTCAATCTAAAGGGAAGGGATCTATTCAGGAGAAATATATTAGATACTACTTAACTTAACAACTTCACGTTATTGCAGGGTGGGTTCTGAAACATCATTCTCATCGGCAGGGCAACCACATCAAAGGGCCAGGTTTTTAGTAGTTCAGGGTTGCCGAGAGCCTAGTATAGAACTTTTATCTGACTAGGAGCAGCTAAGCCCCTACCTATATAGTCATAGTCTATTTGACCCACCCGGAGAACGATATAGGGGGGAGGCCCACTTCTTCCTGCTGTTCTTCCAGCAGAAAGGGTGGGAATGGTCTTGCCGCAACCACGTGAAATCATCTTAATGCACGGGTGGCGTGCTATAATAGCCTCACAAGGGGTTCATCTTTAGTAAGCCAGCTGAGCTTATCCGTTGAGATGGAGTAAGCATCACACAGCAGCCTAACCGCGGGCAGGGTAATTTGTCAAAGACTAAGAAGGAAAGCACAGACCCTCCTTTGCTCGTGACACACGAACTCCCCGAAACGGATTCTTTACTTGAGGAGGGACACATTGAAAGCAGGAAATAAATCGACTTGAAAGTGTTCGTGACACACGCCCGGGAGGCACTTCGATCACTCAAGGAAGCGAAATAAATGATTCCTTACCGTTGAAGAGGTTTAAATTGTCAATTTCCCCGAAAGCTAATGGACTGCTTATGGACCTTCTCCCACTAAGCGATAGGGCAAGGGTCCTAGACCTGTACCTGGATCTGCAGACACCGAAAAGCCATCCCCCCGATCTGATGCCCTTATTCCGAGTATAAAAAAAAGAAGGAATTGAGCCCTAAAGGAAGAGACTGCGAGGCCAATTACACCAAGAACAAATGAGACACCAATCGAAGGCTGTCAAGGCTAGGCTTAGACGATTGAAATTAATGGAAAGCTGCCAAGGCTGGGCGTACTGGATAGATTACTAGACGTAGGAAAGAGCCTAGGAAAGAAGAATCGAAAGCTTCCTCGAAGACTCCCGGGCTTTGGTTTTAGAGAGATTTCCGAGTGCTATTCTTACAGCTTGCCTTACTAATTAATGTGCCCCTTTGCTACTGCTGCCATACCACATTCAGTCCAATTGGCCTAAGGCTTCTCTATAGAATAGACTCTTCCCACTGCTAACTGCTAAGCTAATTCTACTGCCGAGCTAAAGGCTCTAGAAAGAACAGCTTCTCACTCGGGTCACTAAACACCAAAAGACCGAGAGGCGCGAGCTGGCTTAACCCATTCCCTTACCACCAAGCCCGGATAAGCAACATCTGAAAAGGAAAGTAGAATCCCTGGCTTGTGTAGCCTATGCGAAGCAATTCTGCTCAAGGCGATCAGTAAATAGAATAGCCGAATTCCGGGATCGAGCCCACATCTGGCTTAAGAGAAGCCCTTAGCGGCTTAAAAATAGTAATTTCCAAACTTTCTATAGAAAATAGAACCTGATGCCATGGAGGGCAATGGTTGAGCTTTATTCGCTCCCGGAGGAAGGGCTGTACTTACCATTGATCAAAGAAGGAAATTTAAACCAACTCAGCCTTCTTCCGGAAATGACGAATGGAAGGATGGCCTATATAGCTAGCTGCTATTTCCTACTCATAAACCCCGCCTATCGGCTAAGCCGCCTATCCCTCACAGATAATAGATTAGTTGGCCCACCCGCCGGCCAATACGGATGTTCGGACAGATGAGAAAGATTACCTAGCCCCTTCTGCAATTGGTATGTTTCCCCGATGGAGGAAGCGGTCATCACAAAGCATGAAGAGGGGATAGACGGATAGACCAGCCCTAGGGATGACGGGAGAAGGAGCCATTCCGAATAATTATTGGAGATGGGGACTCTCTGTGACAATTCTCCCCCACTCAATTCTTCGACGCCCTCGTCGATGCCTTCATCTTCCTCTTATTCCGGAACGCTTGAATTGATTCTTCCTCGTGCCGCAACGGCTCCCAGCTTGCTTCTCACTCGGGAAGTCCTCTCCACTTCACCAAGTACTCGACCTCTTCAGCGCCACTTGGAAGTTTCTTCACTCGATCCGCCATGATGATGTCGACTCGCTTCTTAAAGGATGCATGTGTGGGCGTCGACACATTCCTTGCTTGATCTTCAGGGTCGGCATGACAAGGCGTTTACGGCAGCTCACATGAAAAACTGGATGAATCCTTAGCCACGAAGGGAGCTGCACTCGATAGGACACCTTACCAAGGATAGGAAATGGGCCTTCATATTTGCGAACAAGTCCTTTGTGCACTTTGTTGCGAAAGAACTTGAGTTGGGCTGGTTGGAGCTTCACCAGCACCATACGCGGCAGCAGAAGGGCAGCAACATTCGGAAGATAGTAAACACTCACAGCAATAGAAGGAGAGGGATGCTCACGCACGCCCACTACCAGAAAGCCGAAGTTAGAAGGAAATGGGAAGGCCCAAGCCCAAGACCTCCAATCCGAATCCGAAAATACCTTTTAGTCGGAAGAATCTACATTGGAAGGCCTGTGTGAAGCATTCCGGAAAAGTCAATTAACATACCACTGGAATACCCCTATCGTAGATCAGAATCATATGGTAAAGGTCCCGGCACTCCGTCCATACTAGGGCTAGCTCGACTTAGATCGAAGTTCCATGCATCGTCCACAGAATAAGACTACCAACGATTCGGCATCCCACCACCTCATAAAAATCCTTATTAACATAAGCTAATTATGCCGTCTGCAGGTCCTCAATCTTCACGCGAAAGCCCTCGCAAACAAAGGAGACGCTCATTTCGACCACCCTGTCGAGGCCCGAGTAAGGGGGAAGGAACTTGTTAAGCCATAGAGTCTTGTTATTCCCGCCTGCTGCCCGCACCTCATTCATTTTCATGAATGTCGTAAGTGAAAGGTGTTATTAACATAAAGTTGTTTGATTTGCCAGCCTTGGCCTAGAGCAATGGAGAGGACTGTTCGTATAGTAGTTGGGTTTGACAACCGGCTCATAAATATGCCCGCTAAGAAAACAGCCTTCTCGTGAAAGTCCCTCAGTGGATTAATTGTTGTTTGTGATCTTTCCGATGAAACCCTAAGGGAAGGATTTCAGTTCTCTTGTCAAGGAAAGAAAGACTAAGTAAAGGCAGACAACGAGGCGAAGATAGCAGACTTGCCTCGAGACAGGAACATAGCATAGGGACATTGCTCCGGACTAGTTAAGTAGTTGAGCCCGACTCCTCCGCTTGGCTTACTCTTCTTTGCCTTCTATATATTGGAACGTGCCATTTGATGAAGGAAAATGAAAGTTTCGATTTCACATTGAACTTATCACCTCGAATGGCATTGATGGCATTCATAGGCTTGTTTGAAGGGCAAATCCCACAGCTCGACTGAAAGAAAGGAGAGAAAAACCAGTCTTAGCACGTTGTTAGAGTTATATCATCAACCCTAGCTATTTCATCAGGCACACGAATCTCACTCTAGAAATTGAATTTCTTTCTTTTTTCATAGACACCGCGGCCCTTGTGTTAAAGTAGCATCGAGTTTCGCTTGGAAACCGGCAAGTTTCTAGTTTCCAAATAAGTGGTACCTTTCCTTTAGAGTCCGGTAGGTCAATTAAGACTCTGAAGTTGCCTAAATATCTTCCTTATCTGCTGCTGCCTTCCTCCCTTCGTCTTCGGCTTTCAGAGTTGTGAACTAACCCAGACAAAAAAAAAAGTCATATTGTCAACTAGGGAAATTGGCACAACCAGGCATCTTAAACATTGATAAGGTAAGAATCTGGCTTTCATTAGCCTTTCATCCGAATGGCAAGGCTTGCTAACTAGCAGGATCGGTTATGCCATAAGTAAAAAGACTTTCAAGCACCTTCGGAAGATTAAGGCACAACTCCTAATTAACTCATTCTCACAACAGTGAGTCGATCGGGAACACCTAACTAACACTTGCACCATTAGGCAACCTATCGGACAAGGTCACTGACACGTATTGAAACTACAATAAAACAATAGTCACTCCTAGTTTGAGTCGTCGAAGGCAAGGCAGCGAGTGAAGGTAGAGGAAGATAAAAACTATTAAGACGACTTTTAGTTACAAGCCCTTATAGCGTAATTAAGCCAACCAACAAGCCAATTGCACAAAGGCCTTAAAAACTATAGTAGCGGCTAGCTCACTAACTGATATAGATGCTGCTTCTGAAGCAGAAAAAGCAGCACTCAAAGATGAAAAGCAACGAGCAGAGCTTTACGAAGCGAGCAGTAGACTACTTTACACCTTGCTAATGACATAAGTAAAGACACCAGCTTCAAAGCCCCTAGATAGTAATACGTAAGAGGAAGGTGACTAAACAACTATGCTACTATTCGCACCCCAAACCTAGAACCGATTACTTGAAATCCTACTAAGGGCGGGCATTATGATCAGCAACTCACTCTCTGGAGAATTTTATTGCCGCATGAAGGCACTCGCAGCATTGACCGGAAAAGAACACCACCGAGCCCTTTAAAGCGCTGGCATAAAGATGCTGCCCGAGACAACTTGCTGCTTTATTGGTTGATCTTTCCTCATGTTTTCGATCTCCTGCTGCTAAGCTCAAGTCTCATTCTATAAGAAAATTTCCTGTCCCATCTCCTAATGGAAAGCCCGTGTTTTTCGCCTCAATGCCATTGGCTTTCATTAAGTCCAATGAAAATCGTGAGACTTGCAAGAAAGAGCGTCTTTTTGGCCTGCATGCCTTTTTCCTTCGTAACTGTCCATGAAAATAGTGCCAGTTTTATCCAACCCCGTCGTAAGCATATTCTAAAGCCGATCTCCTTTTTTAAGCCGGCCCGGTTTATAAAGTGATAGTAGTAAGATATTTTTCCCGGCAGTTGCTATAGAATGGAGTGAGTTTCGCTAGCCCATTAATTAGGTTATCACCTCTTCGTGCTATTAAGAAGAAGGAGTAGCCTTTCTCTCCATATGCTTGTTCGAATCGATACTTATTTGAATAATGTAAGCTTCCCCCCTCTTCTTTCGTCTATGTTTTGGGTAAAGCGGCTAAATCCTATGTAGAAATTCGCTACGTGAAAGCTAAAAGCTAAGCTAATAGAATCCGTACTCCTTTCTTTTATTATATCCCTCGTCTCCCATAGCCAATGGCTCATTCGCTTCCTGGAGAGCTGGGATAAGACTCAATCAGCCGGTTCTTTCGGTTCTAGAGAGTCAAATCTATCTCATCTTATTTAAAGATTCGAAAATGCCATTCATCAAAGCCCTCACTGTGGTCAGTCTGCTTTTCTGCTCATCAAGCTAATCAGTAGCCTGCCTTACGGCTAATTTCCAATGTTAACCAAAGCGCTAATCTCTTCTAAGCCCTTCGCCTGCTAACTCATTAAAGTAAACAAAGTCAACCGTGTGATAGAATGCTTTCATGCCCGGAATGACTTCCCGAAGGAAAGGACTTAGCGCTTGAAACTCCTAGCTCAACTAGCGCTTCGCACCTTGCTTGACTGCCTTTTCACACTCATACTAGGAGTCAAAGAATGAACTCTTTACTGAGCTATTGCATAAGAGAGAGCAGAGCTCTTTCTTTAGTATGAGATATCCTCCCACATCCGATCATGGTCCATCTACTTCTTCCTCTATTGATTCATGTGCTATATGCTTAACGCAGGGAAGTCGGACTCTAGAAATTCCTTTTCACTGGGAACAACTCCTGGTTCATTAGTTCAAGCGGAATCCAATACCTGTAGTGCCTCACTTTCCTGAAAGCAGGAAGCACCGCATTCTTATTATTATACGAATACAAGCTGCTTGCTTATCGGCTGTTGTCACAATTGAATCAGAATTAGCTACGAGAAATAAGAATATCGTAGTATAATCACAGGCAACATAGTGGCTGTGACGTGAACAGCGCTTCGCTCCTCATATAGGCTGCACCGTGCTGACCCATTCCCATTCAATCTGTAGGGAAAACTCCTACCCCAACTAGAATGCTTTTTTGCAGTTATTGTTTTGCTCCTCATTAAGAAGCAAACCCCATTCCGAAGATCGGTTCTGAACATTCTTCCTGTCCGGGGTATCTTGCTATTCTTCCTTAAGTTAGGAGGTCGGCTAGCGGATAAAATGGATTCAATTCAAGAACTCTCTCTTTCGGTCGAGTGCTTTCATCCCTGTAGAACGAGTAGAGCTAGAGCTAAATGATTGCTTTTGGGCAAGATCGGTGGTTTATCGCCTTGGGTGAGATAGAGATTCCTAAGAGGATTGAGAACGCATCTCTCGGGCTAAGCTCCTGGGGAGAGGAATAGGACTCCGCTAGGCTGCCCTGAAGTAGCTCTTTGAGAAGCTAAGTTTCGAAGTTCAGGAGACCGACGTATTCCGCTCGACTTAATAAATTCTTCTATTCCTTTCCTGAATTAAGAGCAGTAAGACTTCATTTCTTTCTCTATATAAAGAGATCCAATTCTCAGTCTAAGGGCGTTAAGCATACGCAGGAGGGAACGAACGAAACCAGAATGATGCTCCTAATGATCCAACTTCTCCGCCCGCCTTTCCTATTTGCTTCAATCAATTGGATTTGGAACAGCCCCCACTTCTTACCTACTCCAGTCTCTCTAAGCTAAAAAATGACCAATGGAATCCCAATCCCAATAGCCCTTTAGAAGCTGAACCGAGACAGTAGCCTTTGTGCAATCCGCCTTGCTTGCCTTTGTGATACAAAGGTATTTTATGCTTCACTATGTCTATGCTGAGTCCAGGCATATCATCGTAGGACCATGCAAAGACATCCTTGTATTCTTTCAAAAGGTCAATCAGGCTTGTTCGTTCTTCGAGAGTCAAAGTGGTTCCTACACTAACCTCTTGGGGTTCGTCTGCGGTCCCTAAATGAATGGGTTGGGTTTCTTTCATTACGGGTTGAGCCTTCCTTTCCTCTGATCTCTCCACCATTTCCAAGAGTTCAGGAGGAGTTTCACCATAGGTTTCTTCCTCATCTACCTGCATGAGGCAGTAATCATTGGAAGGGGAGCTAAGGTTGAGAGTTCCGCATATAATTCGGATATCAGACTACCATGTATAACACATAATTTCTCCACCGATTCCTTCTAGTCGAGCCTCTCTGTCTGTCATTATACCCCGATAAGTAGAAAGAATTACAATCCCCTCAAATTATAGGAATTCGTTGATAGTTAGAATAGATTCGTAGACCGGGTCGACTGATCCGTTTCAAATTGAAAACAGTTCTATGGCCCTGAACCCATACGCCTTTCTGTAGGTCTTACTGTAACTGGTTTGTCTGGAAATATACGTACCCACATTTTTCCACCGCGGCGTGCATTTCGTGTCATTGCTCGCCGCCCTTTCTATTTGTCTAGATGTGATCCAAGCGGGTTCAAGCGCTTGAAGAGCATATCTACCGAAGCAAATACGATTACCTCGATAAGATATTCCTTTCATTCTTCCTCTATGGTGTTTACGGGGGTTCTAGTTGATGGTTGTTTATCAATTCCATCTCTACTACAGAACCGGACATGAGAGTTTCTTCTCATCCAGCTCCTCGCCGATTAAAAAAGAATATACATGTATTTAAGCGAAAGACTGGAATGGGAAACAAAACGGAAGGTTGGCAGAAACAGAATCCCTCCACCTGACATGGAAGAAGGAGTCTTATGGAGTTAACATGATCAGTTCTTCAGGCAGTAAGAAAACTCAGTCTAGCTCTAGCAAGCAGCAGCAACTAGACCCAATCAGAACCTCGCTTGGCCACATTTCACATACCCAGTAGCTACACTAAGTAATTACCGCCAGTATGGTTCCTTTTGCACCGATGGAATCAGTGGAAGATTCCGTACCTGAAGAATATGATCAGCAGTATCAACAGCTGGAGTTGCAAGAACTCGCTGAAAGCCAACTCATGAAGGAGAGGAGGATCAGGTTTGCCAATAGCAAAAGAAAGATAGATCCGTCTCAGCTCATTATTCCTCTAGGAACCAAGGTTCGTCTGCATCTGGAAGAAAAAGAGAATTCGTCAGAAGTTTGTATGCTATACCCCGGGGTTAGGCCTCCTCTCAGGAATAGGCCAGATTTGCACAACGTCATCTCTCAGATGGGGGAAGAAGGAGAATCTTCAAAACAGCTCCAGCTTACCTTACCCCTTTATCATAACTCCTCAAGAAAACATGTCACAGCCTCTGAATTTTCCTTATGCCACTACCTCTGTTGCCAATGCCCAAGGCCCACACTTCTTACCCTTCGTCATATCAGTTCCCAAAGGCACACCCTAGCCCGTTTCCTTTTTCTATCTTTTACCTAACTCCATGAGCCATCCTACTCAAAATCAGTCATCATCATCACGTGTCACTACCATACCAGTATCCCACACTGTCAAACCCATCACAATCCAATTCCCACAAAAATGCCCCTATGAGACCGACCATCAAGTACCCTGGAATTCCAATCTGGAGGCTGTCGCATCCACAGGAGAAAGGATTGAGCCTGAAGTCGCAGAAATCGGGGGAATGACAAGATCCGGAAGATGTTCTACTCCGGAGGAGCTGGAATTAAGAAGAAAGAAGGGTAAGGAAAAGGCAGGTGAGGTTCCCATTCTGGAGGAAACCGCCAAGAAAGCCGTAACAGAAGAAGAAATTGCTGAATTCCTCAAGATTCTCCGGAAGAGTGAATATACTGTGGTAGAACAGCTCAATCGAATGCCAGCACAAATCTCCATTCTGGGTCTCCTAATGGCATCGGAAGTGCATCGCTCAGCATTGTTCAAAGTATTGAATGAGGCACACGTGCCACACAACATCTCTCTTGAAAAATTTTAGCATCTGGTAGGCGCTTCAAACACTATCGCATTTACTGATGATGAGCTCCCACCTGAGGGTACGGGACACAATAAGGCCTTACATATCCAAGTAATGTGCAATGAAATGGTGGTAGCAAGAGTGCTGATCGATAATGGCTCAGCCATCAACGTATGTCCATTGGTCACTATTATGAAGTTAGGAATTGATGAGTCAACCATCCGCCCCAGCGACATTACAATTCGTGCCTTTGATGGGTCGAAGAGGCAGATTCTCGGTGACATCGATTTACCAGTGGAAATAAGGCCTTACACTTTTGAGGTGGAATTGAAAGTGCTGGACATCCCCGAAACATACAACTTTATCCTAGGACGTCCGTGGGTTCATTCTGCAGGGGCGGTCCCCTCAAGCCTTCATCAGAAAAGAAAATACATCGTTCGGGATCATCTGGTAACAGTTCATGCAGAAGAAGACCTGACAGTCCTCCGATCCTCAGCAATTCCTTACATAGACGTGGAGAACGACATAGTCCGTAATGCGTGGAGCGCATTCGAGCTTGTTCAAGAAAATTATGTCGCAGAAGGATCAGTCCCAGCAAGACCCAAGATTTCCGCCAATAGCATGATGGTTGCTAAGGTGATGTTGAACAGTGGTTATAAACTCGATTCTGGGTTGGGTCAGAATTTGCAAGGAAGGTTGGAGCCGATACAGGTGAATGACAAGAAGGGCCCCTACGGGTTAGGTTTCAAACCCACCAAGAAGGACAAACAGCAAGTAGCCGCCCAGAAGAGGGAGAATAAGCTTGCCAAGTTAGAAGAAAGAACTCCTGTCAGTAGAGGTCTCGGGAAAATTCCCTCTCTCTCTATCACATTTCCAAAAGCAGTCTTTATCCCTCAGCCAGAGATTCAGATCTCAGCAGAGGACAAACCAGTTCAAGCTCAGGCACCAGAAAAGAGAAAAGTACAATTGGATCAGGAGTCTTTGGCCCAAGCAAAGAAGTCCCGTGATCTGAAAGAAGTATTTGACTATGATGAAGTACCTGAGGAGGTCTTGCAATGGAGATTTTCAGAAGCAGAGGTGGCCGCTATCCAGACTCCGTCCACTTCCCAGATCAGTAACACTATTCGCCCTGCAGCTCCAGGGGAAAGGATCCAGAACTGGGGGATCACCCCTCTTCCTTGCAAGAGTCGGGGGTAACCGGAAAGACTAGTATAAAAATCCTGAATAGTCATGCCTTCGACTAAACAAAACAGGATCATTTTGAACTGTGAAGGCATTATCCTATGTACATATATATAGTGTGATGCATTTCATTCTCATGTTTTGCTAAAATGTGAAATGTTTTATTTCCTTAGGGAATCATATAATTCAACAGATGACCAAACGGATATCAGAGACAATCCTTCTTTTGAGTACAATTTCGACATCGAGCTTGATGACGAGTCCTCAGGATGGCCGAAGATCAAAACCTAAATGTGCCAGGGGTTGGTTGATCATCGAAGCCAGGGCAATAACGATGAAGGAATTTGAGCGCTGATGTAGCTAACAGCCGCCTTCATAGTCGATTCATTAGGGTCGTCACCTTCTACCCAACTAGTGGAAGTATCCACCGTTTTCTTTGTCTGTTAAGCCTCACAGCTATGGGACTTCCTAAAGAAAACTGCAATCGTAGTTTATCAACCACTCACAAGACCACCGAGATCTTCGACTTAGCTCCCAAAGGTAATCCACCCCCAACCGGGAGCGGAAGATAACGAAAGGGAGACAAAGTCCTAACTAAATCATAACACAAGCCATCTATTCAGTCGAGTCGATCCGATTCGTTCTTATCTATAGATAACGCAAGAGAGAACTTATGACTTCGCGGATGGAGAGGGATTCGAACCCCCGGTATTCCTATCAATACTTCGGTTTTCAAGACCGACTCTTTCAACCGCTCAGACATCCATCCCCTTCGCGCTTCGCCCGCCCTATCTATCCGCGCGCTGGCAGGTAGGGGCTTATCTATGTGATTCGCTACGCTTGCTTGCGCCTATCGGCGGCCTGCCGGTTAGCGAAACTTTTCCGGTAGTACGAATCGCTACGCTTCGCTTCTTTCTATATGATAATATGCACCTTGGTTGCTGCGCTCCCTGCGGGTAATATAAAGAGAGTGAAGAACGCCAAACAAAAAGAGTGATTGAGTCCGACTCAAGCGAGTGAGTGAAAGGCGTGGCAAGAGAGCGAGTTCGACTCGCGAACGATCAGCAAGTGAAGGACCGATCCTGCCAGTACACTGGTACTTGGCGGCTCACGAGCAACATATAGACTAAGGTTGCCCATCACTCCCTCGCTCTTTTTTGAAGGCCCTTTCTATTCTCTTTCTAGTATGGTTCCTCCATAAGAACACTGAACGCCCAGCTTCGCAGAGCAGCTCTCTCCCCAGCCCACAGCATAGTGTGGAATCTGGATCGTTTCATCGAGCACCATTTCTTTTAGATAGAAAGGTGTTCTGACTCTATTGGATCAAGTCATAACCTACGCCTTCTACTAGTATACTACTATGGAGAGACTAAGCTCTATTTCAGAGATTGGACTCTCTTTACTTTGATTAGCCCCTACTAGTAAGAAGCTGTTCCCGAGCCAGGTTCCCTGGATCCACGTGTTCCTAGTAGGCCCTAAATGGATGATCAAAGAAGGAGGCTCTATCTATGTCATCCTATATAAGGAAAGAAGCCCGCCCCTGACCTAAATGGATGAATGAAGAAGCGCGCCCGGGTAGACTTCAAGAGCTCTTGCTCTGCGTATCCTCCTACTTATTATTCTGATTCTGGGGGTCATAAAAACATACGAACCGCCTACTCTTTAAAGCCCTACCATTCTATTTAATAAAATGAAAGCTGCTTGCCCTCACTAATAAAAAACAGCAATCCCTCCCCTTCTGTTACCTACTTTTACTCATATCTTCGGTATACCTCAATACAAGACAAGCACAGGAAAGGAGATTCAATCAAAACCGGGCTATCGCCCTATCTAAGCAGGTTTCCCCTCTCCTCTACGGAAGTCATCTTTTAGTCTATTTAAGTTCCTGTGTCTATCGCTATCGCCCTATTCTCTCTCAATTGCCTATCCTTTATAGATGAGGGGGAGTACCTTAGCAGTAGCTTCCAACACTTAAGATTGACCTCCTCAAGTGCCAGATATCAATGTTTTATGAATTTCATACGGGTTAAGTTAACTTATTACTTACCAAAGAAGTTTACTGAAGGAACTGACCTAAGCATAGCTCTCTCTCTCAAATACAAATGCCAAGAAAGCCTTGGATAAGTGGAAAAATGCCAATCATTTCTCTTTTAAGGCGTTTGTCCTACTTATAGTATCAGTCCTCCAGCCTATCGAAATTCGTGTTTTTATTAACCAACAACACATGCACTTTGTTGGCACTAAAAAAAAGTTTTTCAATCCACTAGTGCAACTGAAGGAATTACCTCTTCTGAACCGGAACAAGAAAGAGCTCATAACCACTGCTTGTGAACAGCTCTCCTCAACTGAAGGCGCACCTACTGTTACTAGAAGTCTAGTCTCTCTCAGGTCCAGTTTCGATCTCGAACTAACTTACTTTACTTAATAGGCCGGAAGAGAGAGATCAACGACGGAGCTACTAGCTACTAGTTGGAAAGGAAAGGACGAGACCACCTTTCGTACATTTCTACTGGTCAAGACATTCGAATAGCGAACGAAAGACCAGGAGATTGGATCTAGAAAGCACTTCCAGCAGGGTTGACGGCTGTGTGGCCCTCATTCAGCTGGAAGTAGGAAATCAATCCCGGCACGACCGATGACTTAGTCTCCTTCTCCGCTTCGACTCAACCACCTAACCTCTTAGAAAAGATCCGATAGATAGCAGCTACCTAAGGCGCTTTTTAGCCCTTCACCAATCACGGTCTTTCATCTAGTAAGTCCTAGTACTATGTTCTCCAAGCTTGACTAATAGAATAGGCAGGCCTTTTCTTTTAGAGAGCAGTAGAATTAAGGGTTAGCTCTGCCTTGTTGTGATAGGGGGGTGGGGGGTGACCGATCCGGTCAGTCAAAAAATAGGATAACAAAAAAAGGTGTGTCTGGTCTGGTGTAGCTAATGTGACTTTCTTGATCTATAGTTCCTCTTCTTTCTCTCTCTTGACCAATGCTCCGGCTTCCCTCACTCAAAAGATCAGCCGTTGTGACACAGGTGTTTCGAGGTAGGCCGTAGATTGAATAGAGAAAGAAGGGATTTGACAGATTTCGCCCCAACCTTCTATAAGGCCACTGCTATCTCTTCCGGCTCTAAGTGACCTGACTACTTTCATGCTTCGAATGAGAAGTTGCGCTTTCGATCTTGTTCTCAGCTCCGGGTCTGGTCCTTTAGGCGAGGCTCTTTACTTTACAGGGTGGTTCCGGTTCAGGAATTCGTGGTTGGCTTACTTTTGTTTGTTTGGTTACAGTTCATGCCCACTCGTCATGAACCCCCGCCCGCCCCGACGCTGAGTCGGAACTCTTCCTGTAGAAACCTCCTTCAACTGATTCAAGTGATTCAGTCAGTAGGAAAGTAAGTAAGAAAGTAAGATGCCTCTCCTGCAGGCCGAAACATTTCCTTTGAATAGATGCCCATAAAAAAGAGTGAGCGCTCACTCTTATGGGGCCCACCCAATTTTGTTGCGAAATATCACCTTTTGGAAATCTCAAATAAAGTCAAGTGGGAGTATAGGTTTTTTTGAAAACCTCCCCCTTCTCCATTATTCTAATCATTGAATTAGGTAGGACACTCGCCCTACTTCTAAGGATAGATAGAAAAGGTGGGAGAGGGTTTCACTATCTCTTTTCTTTCCTGACTTCTTTTTTTTTTTTCTTTATGCCGGAAAGACCAGTAAGTGGTTTTGGCATATCTTATGCAATCGATTGATTCTATCAGGTCCATTCTTCGGTAGTGCATAGGCTCCGGCTTCTTCCTCTAGCCGAGCCACTACTTGCGTGTGTGTAATTCATGGCAGTTTTTTATTTTATTATGGAGCTATTCTCTTTCTTGGATTTTATTCTAGTAGAGAGGGTACTTTCTGATTTGAAAAAAGGGTTATATTACGATGTATACGATAGGATATATAAGAAAAAAAAAACTTTCTCTTGAGCGATTGATCTTGCCACTTAGAACTGGTAGGTAGGTCTGTCTTTCTCTGGATCCCGCTGAGCTGAAAGACATGAGACATACATAAAAAATCGTTTAGATCCGGACCGGGCTCTCGAAAGCTCATGTGACCGGAGGTGGGGCTGGAAAAGCATGTTAATAATCACCGCAGGCCCTTATGCCCCGAGTGCTCAGCTTCGCCCCAGAAGTGGAACTAACTGGAGGGTCGGTATGCGAAGAGAGGTCTCCCTTGTAACAGGAGTGAAGAATGACCCGACCCGGCCACAAGAAGACAGGCAGAGTGGCGGGGCAATGGTACCAGATGTTAAGGAGAGAGAAGTCAGTTGGTCTCGATGAGAGCCCAGGCGAGTCTCGTGTGTGATAGTCTGACCCGGATTAAGGATATAGTTCCCTTCCTGGTCTGGGTTAGGGTTCCAAACCTGCCATATCCCTTAAAGCCCCAGAGCTCGAGGTCTACTTCTACCTAGATACATACAGCTTGCCTTACCACCATTTCAGAGCCAAGCCTCCTTTTCTGATAGAGGGGAGTGAGAAAGAGATTCATTTTCGGATCGCCTAATTCAATAGCTCAAAAATAGGTGGAGTTCGCCCTTTGAAGCATAGTTTAGTGTTGCAACAGGGGGGTTGTTCAGCGAACGGGAAGCAAACAAAGTCTCCATACCAACATTGAAGGCTTCGCAGCTATCCAGAAGAGAGCCTTACTCTATAGGGGTGCTAACGCTTTACTAATAGAATCTCAAGTCAAGGCTCTTCTTCTGTTCTACGAATCTAACTAATCTATACTACTACTAACTATAGTCAGACTAGGTCTTCTAGAGTGAACTAGCATAGTATAGTTTCTATATTTCGTGCTACTAGAACCATAAGCCGCACTATACTATACTTGACTGAACCTCCTTACGCCGGTTCAAATAAGGCAATAAGAGAGGACTGACGCGTCAGCTTCGAGGGCGCCTTTTCCTTAAGCCCATCTAAGGTCAGGGAAAAACCGCTTTATTACCAATTAGAAGGAAGAAAGGAAACGAAGTACGCTTTGGTGAGCGAGAAGCAGCCAGGTATAGGAGAAGGGGCGGTTGGCTTAGTAAAGATAGTCAAAAGTTCCACTTGGTGAATAGTGCCCCGGCTCGGTTGAGTAATGTAGTTCGCTCGGCTCGCAGCGGACTTGTTCTAGTGGAAAGACATTTCTCTCTGGGAAAAACACATAAGATTTGTTCGCTAGAGCTCATCACTGAAGAATGGTGGCTTTACTTTTTTGAATTAGAGAAGAACTTCTTCGCATGGGCGGCGTACGTACAAGGCTGTTCGGACCCCCTCCCTCTTGTATGAAGTGCGTTGCCATCGTCTCTTTCTCCTTTGCCAGGTTACGTGGCATGGATTCGTCGATTGACGAATCGGATCTTGGCTCGCTGTCCCGCAGACGAACCAGTCTAGAAGTAGAAAGGGAAGGCAATAGAAAAAGGTCCCCCTTCCTCCCTCTGTTTGTCTTCTTCTCGCCGCTTTTCTCGTCCATCCTGCCCTGCGCCGCTTACAGATTCAGTTGCAGGTATCTAAGCATCTATTAGTTAAGGGGGTTGGGGCGCGAAGCGCAAACCGCTCTTCGATCTCCCGGTGAGTTGGACGGGAACGAGACACAGCGGGTTATCTATGGAGCATTTGAATTGCCCCTTTCTGTTGGAATAGTTGATAGTCTTCTTCTTAGGGGATTTTCTTTTTTCTTATCAACATAGAGTTGGAACTTAGCCGTGTAAGTTGCGAGTGGACCAGTGTGAAGCTTTAGCTTCGTTGCCGGCCAGAGCTCCTAGCCGACGACCGGCTACCCCTTTCGAGCTCAGCTGACCCCTTCTTGATTCAGTTTTTTCCCTATTTGAGATAGATGAATCAATGGAACTTTGATCTCCGGTTCCTGCTTGGTCAATTCCTGGAAGGCCCCTATTAATGTAATGATTGAACAATCAAGTTTGCCGCGACTACGAGCTGCCAGTGCGCGTTTCTTTGGGTCGCTACGCTCGGGGTCGAGAACTGGTTCAAAAGTAGAAGGTGGTCCAAAACGAGCTAACCCGAGTTTTCGAACGACGCTTTTCCCGTTTTTGAACATCACTGAGATAGGCTTTTCCCCGAACCATTGACCCTTGTTCGGGAGGGAGAAGTTGATTCATTCAATGGAGCTTTATTTGTTTGATCTAGTAAGGGGTTGTTAGAAATAAGCCACCGCCCGACGAAACAGCGGTTTACAACAGAGCGACCCGGGACATCGAGCGAAGAGCTCCAATGCGCGTATTCGGAGCTACGCGGATGCCGTAGTCGCAGAAGCCGGATCAACATCATGACAACGGCATTCTGGAAACTTTTAGGCCAGCCACAATTGGTCTAATGTCTGGGTGCGTATGGCGGTACACTGAGAGCACCTTTCAAGTCGGCTGACAAAGAAAGAAAAAAGGGTGTCGTCGTCTTTTTCCCGCTTTCACCTTCGATTGCGAAGGGATTTGAGGCCGGTTTTCAATTCGCTTCTCTCTCCCCGGCGAGGTTTGAACTTCGCGTGGTGGGAAGGCCTTCGCGATTCGCATCTTCCCGTCCAGCAATGAAAAAGGGAGCGGACAGCAAGTTGGAGGACGCTGCAGAACCACGTAATTGATCCATCTGCGCTATTCCCTAATTGAAGCAAGTTAGAAAGCCTTCAGAGCCTCAGCCCCTACCATTTTTTTAAGAAAATGAAACTTGATTACTTGACTAACTAATAAGGCTAGCAATCGCTCGTTTTTCTTATTAGCGGATGTTAATAATGAAAGACAGAACATCTATTAGAAGGCAATCCCCGGGGAATTCCTATCGATTTCCGATGGATAACAATCCATCTTTCTCGCTTTCGCTCTTTCTCCCAATCAATCGCGAGGGTTCCGGGCATGAGAACGCAAGTGCCGGAATCGAACAAAACGTCCGAACGTCCGAGGACGAAAGAAAAAATGCTCCGCGGGGAACTCCTTTCATGTCGGCGTATTCGTGCCGGTTAGACGTCGGCCATGAAATCCATCACTATACCGAGCAGATCACGGGCATTCACATCTCGGTCAAACGGAACTATGCGCGATTCTCTCGTGAATCGCCTTCAGCAGGGTATGGCATTCAGGGTCTGAACCCGGGGAGAAATCTTTCTTCATAGATACAAGACATTCGTTGCTGATCTAAAAAAGATCTTATCCCGTGGGCGTTAGCGGACGTTTTTCATTCTTCACCCGGTCCTTAGTAGCGTTTCCAAAGTCAACCTAACCGGTTACCTTTGTGGAAACGCGCTAAAACAGGCCTATAGGTTCGCCTTTCTAATAGAAGAAGAGTCTATAATTAGATAGAAGTCTATATAATTAGCCAGATCGTCTGAAGCATGAACAGAATCACCTTTGTTCCGAAGGCCTAGCGAATTAAGCGAGTTCCTTTTTTTTCAAAGGCGGTCCTTTTCTTTCCCCGGACCGATGACTCGCTTGTTCAGTACTGCTAAAACTATTATAGGAGGATGCCGTCCCCTCGAGACTACCAGTAGTTTCGGTTGTTGAATCTCGTGCAAGTCAGGTTGTGGTTGTATTGGCTGCAAGCGGAACGTAGGCGCTTTAGGTGTGTGTTGACCATGCACTCTCGCGTCATGTAATGTCGTATGTATGATAGAGGTGGTGTGGTGATTTACCTCAATGCTAATGGTTATCCCCAAGGTTCAACGAATGAATGAAGCTATGATCGTACCCGGATAGAGATGATGGTATTCCTCTGATGTCTCCAAGCCGGCCATAATAGAATCGATAGGCGAAGCAGCCAATAGCAGTCTGTTCTCGCCTATCGATAGATAGTAGGTTGCTTCCAAGCTCAAACCATTTGAAACGGAATTGCTACTTTCTTCTTGTTATTGATAGAGTGGTATTCTCCGCCCCTGTAAAATAAAGTAGAGGGGGAAGAGAGAAGGAAAAAGAGCAAAGGATTTACAAGTCTAATGGGAGAAGAATGGCTGACACGTTGACTGCCTTCGAGACTCGAAAATAGAACCCCAACAGTCTAACCCCCGGGGCGGACCCCAACCGAAAGGCGCTAGACGGACTAAGGGCAAGCGAGATAAAGAAAGCAGCTGGCTCTTAGTGTAAAACCTTGCCGCGGGAGAGTCTTTCTCCAATGAGAAGAAAGAAAGTTTTTGGGCAAGACAAGAAAGGAACTCGCCCTTTGACACCAAGGGATAAGAACGAATTTATGGCGATGACTTGGTGAAGGGAATCTATGAGAGAAGGTTCTCGA
>CM072807.1:86688737-86706237 GCA_037013495.1 Hippophae tibetana
TTCTTTGTTCCAATAGAGTCTAAGGCAAAGCAAAAGTGGTTCGTATGCCTACTTTACCTACTTGACGAAAGGGAACGAAGTTTCCGGGTTTATGGATTGGATTCAGTCAGCGTCACTCCTTCCTTTTGATTATGTCGTGACGCTTTGGTTACCGGCGAACGCTTCCAAAGGCGACCCTCTCGAGTTTCCGGCTGTTTCCTAGATTGAAGTAGCCTTTCGTCGCCCTACCAAACGAAAGAAGTCACTATCAAACAGCTCGCCCTACTGAAGTACCAAAGGCCGCCCGGTGACTAAGAAAGAAATGGGTTTGCGCTTGAATTGAAGTGATGAGGTTGCAAAGAGGGAAGTAGGGCTCCTATTGAAACGCTTTCCTTCCCTTTCTTCGGTTTCCTTTAGAATGAAAGTCGCTATGAAGCCCCTACTACTTACTTTGTTTGATTCAAAAGGCGAACAGCCCCCCAACTAGTCGTATGGGGTGGGGTGCTTGTGGTAAGCTGCCTTGGATATTTGGATATGAGGAATTCCTAAAAAAAAGGCAAAGTCCGGTCCTCTTTTTTTTTTTATCTAAAAAAAAGATATCTCGTTCATCTATATTTTGTCTATCTATCATTGATTCTATCTATGAATCAAGTCGAAAGACTTCGTTTTTGGGTTCCCCGAAGCCCCGAATGGATTGGATCGTTTCTGCCAACGAAATGAACGCGGAGCCCGTTCCGAATGCTTCTCCGATCCGCGAAGAGAATAAGATGCTGCTCCCCCTCCCTCTGTCTTTTCTCGCTTTGCTAATCTTCCCCTCTAACGCGGGCCGGGCGGCTAGGGCGCGGGAGGAAGAAACCTAAGAGAAGACGCTCTTCTCTTTAGGTCCTTTTTTTTTCAGTGCAACACAGGAAAACGCCCTATTTTTGTCATCCCTGCTGCTTTCCAGATTTTGTATTGAACGCATGGCGTAGCTAGGACCTTCAAATCATGTTTGAGCCTATGTTCAAACCCCCCTATTTGAATAAGGCTGGAAAGAATGCCCGCCAAGTTCAGATAAGGGAATGCTTTCCCCAACCATTAAAGGAAAGGCTCGACGAAGGGAGGGAGATGCAGCGGGGGAAGGAAAACGCTTTCGGAGATCGAGATTTTCTTTCTTTTTCATCGAAAACGAAGAAAGCCGAGGATGGCCTACGGTGCGTATTATCTGAAGGGAACACACACGCTTTTTCGACCGCGGTAGTATGATTGCCGGGCCCTCTCCTCGTTCCGCCCGCTGGCCTATTGGGATAGCAGCCTTCGGGCTTTGCCTGCCCTTTCTAATAAAAAATTCCGGCTCGGCCCGGGAAAGCGCTGGCAACAACAGAAAGGAAGGGGTCCATGTAGCTGCTGCGCCCGCCCCCTTCTTAGTCAATGGGGCAGCAGGTTCGGCATCTACTAGAAAAGAGAGAATCCACTTCAGATAACCACGCCTCTGCTAGGCAGCGTGTGGAATGGCCGAGATCGGACCTTTTTGGATATATAATCCAAGTCGAGAGTGGAGTTACGGGAACAGCCGTCTGATGGAAAACTACTTTCACGTTCGGTTCAGAGAGCACTTTTTTCGTTGAGAATTCCTCGTTCCCTTTCGTGTGAATTCCCCAGCGGCGAATTAAAAACTTGCGGGGCCCTATCTATTCCATCTCTCGAGCCCCGAAGAAAACCCCCTCCCCTTCGGACTCCATATCTCTTTTGACTCTATATATGTGGGCACCTGATATCTATGAGGGTTCACCCACCCCGGTTACAGCATTCCTTTCTATTGCGCCTAAAATCTCTATTTCTGCTAATATTTCACGTGTTTCTATTTATGGTTCCTATGGAGCTACATTGCAACAAATCTTCTTTTTCTGCAGCATTGCTTCTATGATCTTAGGAGCACTGGCCGCCATGGCCCAAACGAAAGTAAAAAGACCTCTAGCTCATAGTTCAATTGGACATGTAGGTTATATTCGTACTGGTTTCTCATGTGGAACCATAGAAGGAATTCAATCACTACTAATTGGTATCTTTATTTATGCATTAATGACGATAGATGCATTCGCCATAGTTTCAGCATTACGGCAAACCCGTGTCAAATATATAGCTGATTTGGGCGCTCTAGCCAAAACGAATCCTATTTCGGCTATTACCTTCTCCATTACTATGTTCTCATACGCAGGAATACCCCCGTTAGCCGGCTTTTGTAGCAAATTCTATTTGTTCTTCGCCGCTTTGGGTTGTGGGGCTTACTTCCTAGCCCCAGTGGGAGTAGTGACTAGCGTTATAGGTCGTTGGGCGGCCGGAAGGTTGCCACGAGTAAGTCAGTTTGGGGGACCGAAGGCAGTTCTCCGTGCACCGGACACGTAGCTTATCGAATCCAGTTGCGACACGGATGGGAATGCATGCTACGAAAGATAGAGTCGAGTCTGATACATCAACCGTCTACTCAATATCCTTGTATGAGTCCACAATCACTACACGAGATGAACCTTGGTTTGGTGAATTGAAGTTGGCCTTAGGTGTAATAGGACTCCCAGTTACTGCGCGCGATCGTATACTGAGGTGCTCCCCGCCGGTTGTTGGAACGACGCGAGCCGGGCCGGGCCTCGATTCAGAAAGATGAAGGGCCAAAAAGTCAAAATAGGGGGGTACAAATTCCCCATCTCATTGGGGGCGGAAAACGAATCGACATCTCGATGTGATACAGCCTTTTCTATTTGAGTTGGGAAAGAACGGCGAAGTCCATCCGAACCGTCCAATGAAGAATAAGAGGAGAGCAAAGCGCCAATGGCACGCGAAGCGCATGCGGAACGGGCACGGAGAAAAAAAAGTGTGGAGGAGAAGCAGCCGAGCTCATTCCCTTCGCTTCCTAGGCCCAAAGCAGTGCAGTCTTTCCTGGCCAAATCAAGGATTTGGGGCGCTACTTAACTATAAAAAAAAAATCCATTTTTTTGAGTAATATATATGAATAGAAAGATAGATCCATCCATCTATCCTATCCGATTTCGATTTTGATATCTAAAAAAGAATCGATTTCATTCAACGTTTGATTCAAAGAACTGCGCTTAGCCCCCCCGCTCATGAAACGGCTCTGCTGCAATGGATGGCAGAGGGTCCGTAGTACCCAAAGCACTGGAGTGATCCAGTAGCCGGGAAGGGGCCTAGAAGTGCCTACTACTACACCACACTAGACTTGGCTCTACACATTTACAGAGCTAACCCCTGTCCAGTCCCTGGCAGAGCTAAGGGGGCTTCAATCCTTATTCCTTATCCCCTCGCCCAGGCTAACGGGGCCTTTCTTATTCAGGGGGGAGAGTGGAGCCTCGAGAAGCACTGTTGAGAGGAAGATCCTTGGCCCCTCTTCATTCTCTACAGGGTTCCAAACCTTTCTTCAACATAGGTGACAACGAGCGGGGCGAAGAGATCGAACACGGGAATAAGAAGCAAGCTCGCCTTCCTTTTTGATCATTTTGATAGAGGGGGATGGAGAAAGTGGACAAAACAGACTCGCATTTCCCAGTCGAAAAGATGGGTTCCTTTTTCGTCTCGCATTTCTCATCGCGGGAAAAGAATCATATTGAAAACGTTCCTAACCCACCCTTCGTAGAGCCGTGTATTGTAAGTGATCCGAACCCGCCCGGAGCGAGCCTCCCATAGAGGCAAGTGAAGTTGGTGAGCCGTATGATGGGCAACTATCTCCTGCGGTTCGGAGAGGACTCAGCTGTTAGTTAGTACCCCCTTGGTTTCGGGGGGTACCCTTTCACTCTATTTTATTATATACGCTTAGCGAAAAGAATGTTTTTTGATACACCTAGGACATGGATTCTATATGAACCAATGGATCGTGACAAGTCGTTACTACTAGCAATGACTTCCTCTTTCATTACTTTATCCTTTCCATATCCCTCTCCCTTGTTCTCAGTTACTCATCAAATGGCACTCAGTTTATATCTTTAAGTTCGATCATTGACAAGGTTCAAAGAAAGGGTGGGCCATTAATAATCCAACCTAATCTCATGAATCTCCTTCGCCCGTTATCTCCTCATCTTCCTATTTATAAGCCACAGCTCACTTCGACGTTTCCAATTTCCCATAGAATCTCCGGGCCACTAGAGTTTTGTTTTTTTTTATCTTCTGTGTTTTAAATGTCATTTTATTTCCTATTTTGAAGTTCTAGTCCGGGAAGTCTTTTTCTGTTTGGCGGTTCAATCAACATTCTTTTTGTTTCGACCGTTCCGGCGGTGTTCATTGGTGCTTCATTTTGCCTTTGAAGCTCTCATCGGTCTCGTCGAAGCGACCCCCTCTATCAACGGCCCGGAAGTTCCGCTTCTGCCGCGTCAAGCTCAAACCCTTGCCCTCGGGGGAACGTGGATCTCAATCTTCCTCCACGGGAAGAAGTCGAAGTTCCCGTTGAGGAGCCCGATAGAGATGTGTACGGGGAGCAACGTTTTCAGCTTACTCTGGGTATACCCATAAATCTGGATTTCAATCTTTCACCACCCAATAAGCCCTGCTACCTAAGGGCCCCTCTCTGATAAGGAAGGAAACGAAAGAATCTCAATTTTATGACAAATCTGGTCCGATGGCTGTTCTCCACTTTGTGTCCACTTTTGATAGCAAGGCTTGTCGAACCTTTTGTAAGAAAAGAAGGCACCCCTCTAGTTTTTCTTCCTCATCTAGTAATTCCTTTCGTATTTTTGAGTGCTCTAATCTTATTATTTAATAGTTTCTATTTTAAAAGAAAACTGAAACCCTTAACAATGCAATTGTTTTATATAAGCATCTTCTTTTTTATTTAAGTCTATTTTTCTTTTATACGAATTCACCTTGTTTCTTTATTTTCTGCTTTTGCAACTACCTTTGTAATTTAGAAAGTTTCGGGGGGGGGAAATCATTCCCCATTCCGGACCATCTGAAGCTTCTAACTCCTCCCCGTTTAGGGAGGTTTGATATTGGGGTCTTCTTGGAACCATTCTCCGAACCTGAAACGGAAGCCACGTCGGTGAATCCGGCGATCCAAAGGGGGGAGAAGGCGGAAGAAGAGGGACCTTCAAACCAAAATCCACATACAAATGAGCTCTATCAAGCCGTTTCTCCTTTTCTCTCCAAAAAGGAATCGGGCTCCACCTCTCAGTTTAATCCGACAGGTCAGGAAAGGTTAAATGAACCTACTCAACAATTCGAGGAGCTCATAGAGAGAAAGATAAGCTCATTTTGTAAGCGAAAAAGTGTTATCGCTCGATTCCCTCATGCGGATTTTTCCAATGCGGACTTTGCGTCTTTGGCAAAAAACTTCGCTAAAGAGCGATGGGCACCAGGTACTTTATCGTGTAATATAGATTCGATTATGAAATTACACAACAATACTGACTTCATTGAAAGTCATTTAATTAGGTTTTTAAAAAAACATTATCCTCACCCATGAGACAAAATCCTCTTATTATGTTTAAAGTGATGTTACTATGTTAACAAATTCTATTTCGTTTTTAATTTAGAGCTAGGTGTACTTCCTCCCTATCGATTAAAATAAGAAAATTGGGAGAGCTAGGAGGACCCAGCGAGGATACTTTCTTACCGCTGGGTGAAGGTTAGGTGGGACGCGGGTGAACCTTCACTTAATGATTTGTTCACTGTCCCAGATTCAGAATCGAATGTAGGGGGCAATACATACCAAAAGGTTCGAAGAAGGAAGGGCACTCACAAAAGGTCTTGCTGCGCGAGAATCAGGTCTCATACAAGCAGTTCCTCGCCTGGGACAATCACTTACGATAGATAGCGAAGGGGGGGTCCTAGTTCCAACTAGGACTGTCATAGGAGCGTCAAGCCAATCAAGTTAGAGGATTCCACTCTTTAACGTTGCACACGAAAGAGGATCGGAGGCCCCCTCAACCTCTTAATCAAGGCATTAAAAGTCTCAGTTCCTTTGATGCTGCTTACATAGTGTTCGCCGATGCCTTAAAGAAAGCGGCAATGATAATAGTGAGTGGGCTCCTCGCGCCTTGTTGAGTGCTTTGAAGCTCACTCATCTTCTTCCTGACCTTATTCTCGAGTATGAAGGGTTCTAAATATCTTTCTTAAGTTTAAGTAGCTCTTTCCTGAGATGTCTTTCAAGCTGAAGAAGGCGTTGAACACAATACATACGGGGAACAATCCCTTTCTTCTTTGATCCCAACTCAATTGTTGTTTGATGTAATAATAGAGGTGTCAGGCTCAGACTTAGATCCATAATCCCTGATCGTATCTTTCCGCCGTTCCCGATTCAATGACTGATGAGAGATCGAATCGAATGGGAGTCCTAACCTAAGCAACTGGTTTTCATCCCGACTTTGAGAACGAATCTCAACTTTTTGTTTACGGCTGAACTCCGTATTTATGTGAGAGCGATTGAACTCCTTTTTTTACCTCTGAAACTCGGCAAAGCTGCCTGCCTATCTTTCAATGCTTTAAGATGGAAGTAGGTCGAGTATAGGGCTTTCTCGATCGGAGTCCAGCTTGATTTCCGATTGATGAACAAGCTTGATTGCTTATTTCATTCCATCTCCGCTCCTGGAAACAAATCAAGGATGTTAAAAAGACAGAGTCAACCGATAGATCAAAGAGTCACAAACCTTGCTGCCACCTAATCGATGAATCTTGTCCCCCTTTTGTGGCTTTAGCCCGCTTCTTGTTACCTTGTTACTAAACAAATTGCGTGCGTATAGAATGGGATCAAGACCAGTGGGTCGGTTCTCTCCCGAGTCTCATTAGTGGGTTGTAACCACATACTTTTTTGATAAAAAAGAAAGCCTCATAGAATCTAATTTTCTCACTCCTCTCATGCCGTGGATGGACTCTTATTCGATGTCAATCGCTCAGTTTCTTTGTTTAATGAAGGCCCATTCCCCCTGAGTGAGACCATTCCTTTGTCTTAACTCGGGCTGAAAAGGTAGATTAGCCCCTGATTTCACTCTTTTCGATTTCAAGCTACTTGCGCCTATTGTTTATTGGTCCAATGGCCTCACCGCTGGCTGTCCCTCTATTAAAATGTTGGGCAAGTGGCGAGGACCGTATTCAGTACGAGCAGAATGGAAACTGCTCATACCTTTCGGACTTTGGCATTCGCCTGTCACCCGTAATCCGAAAAGACTGACCTCAATAATGTTCGCAATCAGACATTCGATCCGGATCGAAATAATACCCGATATAAGATTCATCTACGCTGGCAAAAGAACTTTCAGAGCCGGCGTGAAGGTTTTTTGTTTAAGACAGCTTTTCGTGCCCTTACTTTTGAGTCTATCAGCTGCAACAAGGGCTGCGGGAACGAGTGCTTGCCCCGACCGATACCACCATTCATTACCGTGAACCAGCCTTGGCCTTCACTTCAAAGTCAGATGAGTCCTCTGATGAACTTGGGTCCATACTCTAGTGAAAAAAGTAAATTAGGCTTCTCTTTCCGCTTCTTAACTTCTATCCTTTTTCGTGCTTAGCCCTTCTTTGGCATCCTTCCCTATGAATCTCTCAATCTCGGGAGTTCCTGCCGATTGGTTAGTCCCTCGCGTTTTCTTCTTTCCTTTCTTTTTCACGGTTAGGAAGGAGCAAGCCTTTTAGACTATGGAAGGCAGCTGAAGAAGTCAAGCTTGCGGAGCAGTCACAAAGAATAGGTTGTATTCACTGGAACAAGAGTCACCTTCATCTCCTCGGGTCAAGCCACTGCCCTTCCATAGTGAAGACTCTTTCCAGGCCTAACGATAAGATTCCCTGGTAGAGCTCCAGATATTATAAGAGAGACATTTCTTTATCTGGTGGGGACAAACCTATAAGTAGAAGATCATGGTAATAGGCTATAAGATAGCTATATAATAGACTATTCTAATGGTTACTTACTCTAATAATAGTAATAGCCGTTCCAAGGGCAAACCGTCCCAATGTAACTACCAATCCCCTACCCACTCATGCTGTACCTCCTCCTGCCAATAGAAAGATGATCGAGCCGACATTGCCTATGTTGTTGGAGTCGTGAGTCAATTCATGCAGAAGCCAAGAACGATACATCTAGATGCTGCATACAGAATCCTCAGATAAAGAGAGTACGACGTTTCAGAGATAGCGATTCGGCTTAGTTAAAATAGAACTAAAGAGAACGGGTTCAACTTATCCCAATCCTCGCTCTGGACCAAGGTGCGTAGCCGCCTTTTAATATTCTCTTTCTCTCTTTCTGGCTTAGCCTACCAGGGAAATGGCTCCTTCTTATTGATAGCACAGGTGAGAACACCCCTAATGGGCAAGCTTCACTAATATCCCAGGAATGAGGAATGAAAGAACTTCTGCTATCTACTCACTCTTGCCACTGAGAGGGGATGAGTGAATACCTGTAAGAGAAAGTTCTCTTATTCCCGCATCAACTGCTTCATTTAGAAGTGCATACTCATTAGCAGTAGCAAAGGTCGGAATGGGAGCTGCTCCTCTCTTTCCTGATATGAAATGAAGTTCCCTTAAGGTCGATCTGCTTCGCACCCTAAAAGCAGTCAAATAGTGATTAGTGATTTTGGACATTTATCAAGTGAAACGACCGATCCTGAGGGCATCAGGTCTAGTTAGTGAACCGGCCTCGGAGGGGGAGGGGCCCAATCCAGGTATGTGAGCGAGTCCGGTACGGGAGTTCCTCTGGCGTGTTCGTTCATAGAATAGCGCAGGTAAGGGGAGCTCATCCCAAAAGCCAGAGTTCGAGATTGAGGAAGCGGAACGTGAACTTGCCGCTTTTGAGATCGTGCACTCGCGCTTTCAGCTCTGTTTCATACGCTAATGTGTTCTTGTTCCGTTAGTGGGACCGGACTGAATCCCTTAATAATTAGTATCAAAGTAGGCAATCCACCTAAAAGCCGGACCCCAACTGAAAAACGTAAGGCCTTTCGGCGCTAAAGCTTCGTATTCGAAATCC
Source organism: Hippophae tibetana (assembly GCA_037013495.1). Lineage (NCBI taxonomy): Eukaryota > Viridiplantae > Streptophyta > Magnoliopsida > Rosales > Elaeagnaceae > Hippophae > Hippophae tibetana. The sequence continues at coordinate 86,697,652 of CM072807.1, forward strand.
TATTTTCTTAAGTAAGGTCCAGGGATCTCCAAGTTCTGTAGCTTTCGAAGGGTCCAATGACCCACCAACAAGAAAGAGTGAAAGTCATGAATTAAGGGTTTTGTTTTGTATAGAATATAGGCATAACGAAAGAGGCTTATTGCACCATATAAAAGAGGTAAAACGGGTTAGAGCTCGCAAGGATTACAGAAAAGTACCGACGCACGAACCACGTGTATATAGAGTTAGTTGGATTGTAGTAAAAAGGGGTGCTGGCTCGCACTACCGAGCAAGAAAGCAACGCTTTCGCGCGCTTTAATACATATAACTAAAAGACAAGACTACCGCACAACCGCACTGCCCCGTTTCTTGGCTGGTCCGTTGCTTGCTGGGTTTGAGTCCCGCTTGCCCTTAATTGAAAGTCGTTTGGCTTTCATACCTTTCTTACCTGCCTCGGCCCCCCACCCCTTAAGAGGGGGGCTCAGATCCACTCCGTTTTTGAGTTTAGGCGATTGATTCATAAAGTTTAGGAACTCATGACAGCTCGGGTAGCTATACTTTCTCTTACCCTTGGGGCTAGCGCTCCCTCATTGCATATCCATTTCATATCTTGGCTGCTCTTTATTGTGCTCATGATCCGCATCTCGGGCTCGATCTGATCTATACCTTTAATCCCGATTCTCTCTCCCATTTCCATCCTACGCTCTCTCTCGACAACGTTCTCTGGCTTCTGACCTTCCACTTTTGATAGGTTAGGCTTTAAAGCTAGCGTCCGGAAGGCCTCCAACGCAGCAATGGGTGGCCTCCCCTCATTCCGTGAGAGTCAAATTCAGAATAAGGAACCACAACTGATTAGCCATCCAAAACTTCTGGAAGCGACAACCATTCATTGTTAAAATAGAGCCTTTTAAGCCACGCAGTCCCCCGTATTAATGGTTTCCGCTATCGGGCTAGATAAACCAACCCATGTTTCTCCGCCCCAATTAACGACATCAACACCAAATAGAAAATATAGATATGAATAGGAACCTCCAGGAAAGGTGGAGGATTCGGGGTGCGAATACTGGTCAAGATCGAGATTGAGAGCCCGATATGGATCGAGATAGGGACATGAGCAAGAAAGAAAAAGCCCAAGGATAGGCTTCGCGCAAGGAGGAAAGGAGGAGCCTACAACTACTAAGCCATGCCTTTTGGGTGTTGCCCACCACTAGCCAAATTGAGCCTTTAGAAAAGGTGTGATTAGTTATTCAGAAGGCGGGGTATGGTGCCAAAGGAGCGTGAGCTGGAGATGGGAGTGGGAACGAGGATCGAGAACATGACCGATAGCCAAGGCCGAGGCCTTGGTACAAATCATTGGCAGGATCGAGATGCAGATCCCGATCTAGAGAAGGAGCCCAGAGATATACCAAACAGGAGAAAGAAGCCCGCTTTACTACTATTAAGATACCTTTTTCAAAAGCCCCAACTAAGAAGTGTGCTTTTGGGGCTTGACTACTTCACTTCTGGTATTTCATTCCGTGCAGTCAGGCGCCCTGCTAAAAAGTAAGGGCCGGGGTCCCAGCTAGCAGTTATCCCTTTGGACAAACGATAGGCACGAAGCCTTTTGAATTCATCCGGTTCTTTTGTTTCTTAAAGAACGGGGCCAAATGGGTCGTTAAGTTCCTTCCCCTTTTTTTTGTAAATATAAGTATAAGGGTTATTGCTTAGTTGTTTGTAAGATAGAATGGATTAAGATTGATTGTGAGTTCGGAACCAGTACTACTAGATAGAAAGCAGCGAGAAATACCTGCGTTGCGTGCCCCCAATCCGAGTTCGAGCTATTAGTAGTGCAAGTAGCAGTGTCAGCCGTAATAGCAGCGCCAGTCTAATGTGACCCCGAGGTCAGACCAAGGGAACTTCCGTAGGCGGTATGACGAGGCACTTCCAGGTAACGAGTCATAGTGACAGTCGTAGTAGTGCTAGCCGCCTGTCCAATTAGGGACCCATAATCTGTCAATCCACATCTATCGGCTAAAGACTAGTGGTTCGGGATAAGATAGGGCCTGAAAGAAAGGTAATAGTGAGCTCGAGCTGGAGCTGCTGCTCAGCCAGCGCTTTTCTCCTTGGTGAGTGTTTTTAACTTGTTCCCTTGGCCCATTGGTCACTTCCCCCCTTAGTGTCAACCCGGAGATCCCACCATTTATAACTAAGCATTGGGGCCTTTAATAAAATAGGCTTGTTAGCCAATTACTTATTATTATGGAAAGTGGATTGACGATCGGAATAAAAAATATCTTTCTTTTTCAAAATTCTATAGAAGAAATCAAAATATCTTTCTTTTTCTTTATTACACTTGGAACATGAAAACTATATGAAATAAACAATTGGATCGTGACAAGTCGTTACTACCAGCCGGCCGTTACTTCTTTAGACCTCCTTCTCCCTTATTTTTCCTAGTTATCCATCAAATGGCACTATCTTTCTATCAAGTTTCTATCTGTGAGCATGGTTGAGCAAGGTGAAAAGATAAGTAGAGATTATAGCGGGCTCCCACCCGGTATCTCTTGTAGACACTTCTTCCTTCCCCAAGATTCGCCGAAGGATGAGATCTTGCCTATGCCAAAGGAAAGTTATCCAAACAGTGAGACCCAGAAAGACTACTACTTCTTTCTGTATTTTTGAAAAAGAAAAGAGGCGTTTGAAGCGTCAAGCAGGGTCTGGCATAAAGCAAACTTGGACGGCAGTCCTAATCGAAGGCCCTGTAGCCTCTTTAGAACGGAAAAGAGGCATCCGCCCTATTACGTAAGTCCCCTTTCCCCTTATTTATCAAAGAAATTCGGATGGAGGAAGGAAACAACACGAAGCAATGCAGAAAAAGAAAGCCACAGGAAGACTGATTTCTTGCTGAAGAGACCCTGACTATATAGGGGTGTAATAGGGCTGTAATTGGATGTGATGACACTGTTATAGCCGGAGAGGCCTTTTCGAGAGAAGCCAGATGCTACAGCAAAAGACTTTCACACAAATACAAATAGTAGGCTAGCCTCGGGAGCTAAAATCAATGACCGAAAGAGCTTCATCTTCTTCTCATTCCCCCGGCAAGCAGGGCTGGTGAAAGGACAGAAGATTGGAAAAACGGGGGGGGCGATAAAATCAAGAAAAACGCCAGGAGGAGGATCCGAAACGCCGAAAAGGAAACTCCTTTGCCCAAACCATCAACAGCGAAGGGGACCTTCCAGACTTGTCGTTCCTTTAAAGGGACACATCAGATGAAGAATATGATCCGGGTTACAATCCTTATAAGGAAATAATACCGCCACCCAAGTCCAAGGGGCCCTATGTTAAGCCCACAAATAAGGTCCGTCCCAGCTGACCCATTTTTGAAGAGAGAGAGTTGTTGAGCAGTCTTGGTTGTGAGCCCTCGGCGATTGAGAGGAAAATGATCTTTTTAATTCAACCAGTGTAAACCACTGTTTAAAGGGGCATAACTTTCATAAGTCACTGTCAACCACTGTAATAAGAGCTAAAGGACTATGAACCTTAAGATTGCACGAACGAGGGAGCAATGGATCGAGTAAATAGGAATCGGGGAGGAATCGAACCTCCCGGCCGGCTAGCCCGCGTTCCAACCGATCCGCCTCCATCCGGCATGAAGGAGCTAAATGAGATACGTTATTATTCTATATTCTTACTATATAATAAAAGTTTTTAAAAAACTTACCATTTTTGCGGATAATAAAAAATACCAATTGAAAGTTTTTGATTCATTAGTCATTATCATTATAGAGACGGCACTAACAAAGATAGAATGACAGAGGTAGAAAAAAAATGGATTCATGATCTGTTACATCTACCCATCCCGCGATTCCGAATCAACAGACCCCATTACCGAGATATGGCAACTATTTTTTAAAGAAAGAGTACAAATAATTGTATCGAATCCATTTTCTATTTTGGAACGAACAACGACCAACTAACACTTTGACTTGACTTTAACTCATTAGATTCAGTAGTAGGTTCATTAATTGCACATAATATCTCGAATGAGAAGAAAAAAAGTCTCGCTCGAAGAAATCAAACCGGTCTAACTCGATTCTAAGACTAGTAATTCCTATGTTCTTTTCGGTTCTACATTTTATCTTTCAATATTAAAGAGTCCCGCTAGGTCAAGAAAAAACCTTTGGATCTAATACAGCAATGCTTGCATCACCAATATTGATTGTTCAAATTATTATTATTATTATTTTCTCTTTCTTTCATCGAATACTATATACTAAAATACTTGTTATTGTACGACCCGAAAGGATTCGAACAAAAAAACCTTTTCTACAACCATGAAAGGGGGCTTTCTAGATTTCGCATCTAATTTCATTGTGGGAATATGAGAATCTCTTTCATAAATTATTAGAACCCGGACTCACACTTTACCAGATCTTCAGTTTCTAGTCTGAAGCCAGTAATGGAAAGAAACCCTATACTACAGGAGAGGAATTTTCTATTGAATGGCACATGGTTCTGTGCATTGACAAGCAACAAGAAAGGAAGAAATCAATATTGTATCACTTATTTTCTATACTGATTGAAATTGCCTTGCTGTGTCAGAAGAAGGATAGCTATACTGATTCGGTATACTCTAAAGACAGCCTCGGTACCACTATTGAAGATCTCACAAAGAGTAAATCTCAGTGAATTTCCATTTACTGATCCTATCTTTCACAGCCCCTTTGACTTTACATGAATATGTGGAGCTCAGCATGTCTGGAAGCACGGGAGAACGTTCTTTTGCTGATATTATTACCTGTATTCGATACTGGGTCATTCATAGCAAACCTATACCTTCCCTATTTACTCGACGAATTCAGGGGTTTGGTTATTCGTCAGCACGGGTTTAGCTTCCTATTCTGGTATAGGTTTGGGAGCTCTCGGCCATACGAGTATTTTACAGAGAGCCGACAAGTAATTCCATTAATAACTGGCCGTTTTGATCCTTTGGCACAACTCGATAAATTTAGTAGATCCTTTTAGGGGGCCCCCCTATTAGTAAGCTTAGATCGAACCTATCCAATTTTTACAGTGCGATGGTTGGCTGTTCACGGACTAGCTGTACCTACCTTTTGGGGGGGTCAATATCAGCAATGCAGTTCATCCAACGAGAAACCTAATCCGAATTATAGAGCTACGACACAATCAAACCCGAACGAACAAAATGTTGAATTGAATCGTACCAGTCTCTCTACTGGGGGGTTATTACTCATTTTTTGACTTGCTGTTTTCTTTTCCAATTCTTTCTTCAATTAAGAGAAGAAAAGAGAATAGTCAAATAATAGTAGGAATTCTCTTATCAAGGATATCATCTCATAATTCTCCATGACTGCTTATGTCTCTAGCATGACCACTTGATGAAATGTGGAGGGAAGTGGGGTAAATGGCCGATACTACTGGAAGGATTCCTCTTTGGCTGATAGGTACTGTAACTGGTATTCCTGTGATCGGTTCAATAGGTCTTTTCTTTTCCGGTTCATATTCCGGATTGGGTTCATCCCTGTAGTAATCGGATGAACTGGGTTGTACCTGTTCCGATTCAAAATGACAAAAGAACCGGGCAGCAGTAGGAGCCCTAAAGAGGGGAGCACTCGACCCTTGAGAAATGAACAGATTATTTTCTATTATTCTTGTCAAAACCCGAGGAATAAGTTTAGAATAGGGGCCGAAAGGCGTGAGTGCAGTAGACGTTTGAAAGACTCTATGGAACTCAAATCTTTCATCCCAGTTTCGAAATAGGCTGTGTCGAGACTGCAATTATGGCTTTCGGGTTCTTTCCCCAGCCAGTCGCCCCTGTGTGGGAGGGGCCAAGCTTGGAGACTTCTCATTTGTGGGGAATCAAACTATCACGCAACTTGCATTCCGGTTCTACATATCGAATTGGGGAGTTCCGGTTTTCTAAGGATTCCCTATTGCTGGCATAGCAGGGACTAAAGAAACCATAGTTGCACGGAAATTGCCTGCCGGACAGAGGGCTGTTGGTCTAATTAATTACACAATTCTTTATTAACGATATGGCTATAAAAAATTATCCTATCTTTTATCAGCCCTCTCTACGCCTTCAACAATGAGATTTCAAAAGACGATTCTTTCTCCTAACGAATGATTGATAGGAACGGATTGCCTGGGCTTCCCTGCATCCGATCGACTCATACCTCCCAGCCCTGTCTCCAGGATCTCATTCAATAGATCCAACCGGGTAGATAGAGGAGTTCGTCCCCCACTTCCTTTGCTCCACTGGCACCAAAGATCAAGAATTCGAGATAGAAAGAAAGATTAGTTGGTGGGCGCCCCCCTATCACTTAAAGGCAGATAGCGGAAAGGTGAGCTGCTATAGCTTCATTGTTCATCTTCCCCGGATGGGTGAACTCTACCCGCCTATGCGGATTCAATCCACCCGGAGGAGTATATATTGAGATAGGATTGAATGCCATGCCCCTAAAAAGCCGGGAGAATAGGTAGGCCTTGTTAGCGGCACATCATCAGGAATGGATTCAATCAACGAATTCCCCTTGCCTCCTGGATCCGGGAAGACATTGAGAAGGGCTTCACATCCCTTGCAGGGCTTTGAGGTTTGAAACTTGGTTGCGCTCCTCCGATTGACAGATTCCTGGAAAAAAAGAACGCCTTGAGGCGGAGGATTGTACCCGGAAATGGAAGCCAGGTTTTTTAGGGCCTCACACTAGATTTGGAAATTGAGGCTTTCAGGATTTATTGAAGTACTGGGCCTGGGCGCAGAAGGAATCGTCCCACCGCCTTGAGGTTTTTAATTAGGGGCCTTGGAACGGATCCACATCGTATTCATTACTGAATATCTATATGGTTTACCTTCTTCGGACCGCTCGGATTCGAGAGATGGCCTTTCAATACAATAGACCTTAGGGGAAGATAAGACAGACGCTACACTCATCCCGATGGATGCGAGACAGCAGATGATGTGGGAGTGTGTTTCCCAAGGAGGAGAATACAAGAAAAATAGATCCGCAACTTTGACTTAGCCCAAGCAATGCGCTCCGGCTTTCGGGGCAATCCATATCTCTTCCCCTGCCTTGCCTGCCCGCTGCTCTGCTCCCCCTTCGAATGGATTGGATCCGCTGTCCCTCCAATAGAAGCTGAAGATGCGGGCTTAGAGCTTTCACCCCGCTTTCCTACTTCAATGGAAAGGGGGGGGGGGGAATCGCCCATCTAATAGCCGTTTCTTCGGCAACGGTCTTTCCAAGCAAGATGCACTTCTTACCGGTTTTCATCTTTTTTAAGTACCAGATAGAAGAAACTATTAGATAGATAAGGAGTGAACGGATGCTTTTTTCTCATCGTGTAGCCGGAGAATTCGAATACCGCTACATCCTTCCATTCCTCAGGAAAGATGATCTACTAGTTCGCTGGCTCGATGGAGGTGAATTGGATCGGGTGAAAGTGGTTATCGGAAATCGATATCCTTTATTGGGATTGAGGGGATGATTAGGCCGGTGAAGTAATAATTTTTTTCTTGCTTCCGTCGCGAAGTTTGACTTCGCGCAGCAAGCGGCACGGAGTGATTTTCGCTTCGCCCTCGCAGCACCAATATCTGTTGATTCCGGTTCAACCTTGCCTCGGAAAAGAAAGCTCTACCCGACCCCCCCTAGTCCAGTTGAAAGCCTCACTCCCTCCCTCGATTGGTCCAACCTTCTCTATCAGCTTGGTCCGGTAGAGGATCATGCTAGGGTCAGATGATCCTCCCACCCCTGCTTCCGGATTTTGATCCGCTACTCCATCCGCATTTCACAAGCAATTGATGAGTGGCTTTTGCCCCTATTCCACCCAATCCTTAACCTCTTCCATCGGTTGGAGATAGAGGTTCCCAGTTGTTTTAGTACTTATCATCTATTTGATCTCACCTGCCCGGCATGGCATGCCATCACTCTTCCGTTGTGAACTCCGTTTCACTCGTTCGTTCAGTCGCCCTTTCTGACCAGGAAAGTGAACCTTGCATAAGGATATCCCAGCTCGAAAGAAATTTCCGTAGAAAAATCTAGGTTGGAAAATAAGGTATTTCATCCTCTGGCTATTTACTTTATAATTGCACTTCAGAGGTATAGCAGGGGCACGTTTAGCTTATTAGGAAAAGCACCTCCATGAGGTGCGCGGACGTCGAAAGAGGAATGTCTCGACCGGTACCCCGCCCGCGGTATAAGTGAGACATATGGGGTGATGCTGGATCAAACAAGGACAGGAAGTCAAGCTCACCCGGTATATAAGGCCAATAAACAACCCCAATTCCTGCCTCCAGTCCAGACGAGCAGAGGAAGATATTTGATTCCAGGAGGGAAGTTAATTACTTATGCCCCTGGTACCACCTCCCAATTATCCGCCGAGTTCAAGCATAGCAGATTGAGGGAAGAAGATAGGTATGAATTAAGGCTCATCTTGAAGCGCTAAAACATAGGTTTTGAATGATGACATGTACTTCAGGTTTTTCTATCCGGCTAAGTTTCGGTAAGCATTCCTTTAGCAAGTAATCCGTTGCTTGTTCTCAGTCGGCGAAGCCTCGGACCTCACATCCGGAGTTCTTTATATTTCATGCTTCCACCTTCCGGCCTACTACTT
>CM072807.1:86711237-86718737 GCA_037013495.1 Hippophae tibetana
CACTCCGTTTTTGAGTTTAGGCGATTGATTCATAAAGTTTAGGAACTCATGACAGCTCGGGTAGCTATACTTTCTCTTACCCTTGGGGCTAGCGCTCCCTCATTGCATATCCATTTCATATCTTGGCTGCTCTTTATTGTGCTCATGATCCGCATCTCGGGCTCGATCTGATCTATACCTTTAATCCCGATTCTCTCTCCCATTTCCATCCTACGCTCTCTCTCGACAACGTTCTCTGGCTTCTGACCTTCCACTTTTGATAGGTTAGGCTTTAAAGCTAGCGTCCGGAAGGCCTCCAACGCAGCAATGGGTGGCCTCCCCTCATTCCGTGAGAGTCAAATTCAGAATAAGGAACCACAACTGATTAGCCATCCAAAACTTCTGGAAGCGACAACCATTCATTGTTAAAATAGAGCCTTTTAAGCCACGCAGTCCCCCGTATTAATGGTTTCCGCTATCGGGCTAGATAAACCAACCCATGTTTCTCCGCCCCAATTAACGACATCAACACCAAATAGAAAATATAGATATGAATAGGAACCTCCAGGAAAGGTGGAGGATTCGGGGTGCGAATACTGGTCAAGATCGAGATTGAGAGCCCGATATGGATCGAGATAGGGACATGAGCAAGAAAGAAAAAGCCCAAGGATAGGCTTCGCGCAAGGAGGAAAGGAGGAGCCTACAACTACTAAGCCATGCCTTTTGGGTGTTGCCCACCACTAGCCAAATTGAGCCTTTAGAAAAGGTGTGATTAGTTATTCAGAAGGCGGGGTATGGTGCCAAAGGAGCGTGAGCTGGAGATGGGAGTGGGAACGAGGATCGAGAACATGACCGATAGCCAAGGCCGAGGCCTTGGTACAAATCATTGGCAGGATCGAGATGCAGATCCCGATCTAGAGAAGGAGCCCAGAGATATACCAAACAGGAGAAAGAAGCCCGCTTTACTACTATTAAGATACCTTTTTCAAAAGCCCCAACTAAGAAGTGTGCTTTTGGGGCTTGACTACTTCACTTCTGGTATTTCATTCCGTGCAGTCAGGCGCCCTGCTAAAAAGTAAGGGCCGGGGTCCCAGCTAGCAGTTATCCCTTTGGACAAACGATAGGCACGAAGCCTTTTGAATTCATCCGGTTCTTTTGTTTCTTAAAGAACGGGGCCAAATGGGTCGTTAAGTTCCTTCCCCTTTTTTTTGTAAATATAAGTATAAGGGTTATTGCTTAGTTGTTTGTAAGATAGAATGGATTAAGATTGATTGTGAGTTCGGAACCAGTACTACTAGATAGAAAGCAGCGAGAAATACCTGCGTTGCGTGCCCCCAATCCGAGTTCGAGCTATTAGTAGTGCAAGTAGCAGTGTCAGCCGTAATAGCAGCGCCAGTCTAATGTGACCCCGAGGTCAGACCAAGGGAACTTCCGTAGGCGGTATGACGAGGCACTTCCAGGTAACGAGTCATAGTGACAGTCGTAGTAGTGCTAGCCGCCTGTCCAATTAGGGACCCATAATCTGTCAATCCACATCTATCGGCTAAAGACTAGTGGTTCGGGATAAGATAGGGCCTGAAAGAAAGGTAATAGTGAGCTCGAGCTGGAGCTGCTGCTCAGCCAGCGCTTTTCTCCTTGGTGAGTGTTTTTAACTTGTTCCCTTGGCCCATTGGTCACTTCCCCCCTTAGTGTCAACCCGGAGATCCCACCATTTATAACTAAGCATTGGGGCCTTTAATAAAATAGGCTTGTTAGCCAATTACTTATTATTATGGAAAGTGGATTGACGATCGGAATAAAAAATATCTTTCTTTTTCAAAATTCTATAGAAGAAATCAAAATATCTTTCTTTTTCTTTATTACACTTGGAACATGAAAACTATATGAAATAAACAATTGGATCGTGACAAGTCGTTACTACCAGCCGGCCGTTACTTCTTTAGACCTCCTTCTCCCTTATTTTTCCTAGTTATCCATCAAATGGCACTATCTTTCTATCAAGTTTCTATCTGTGAGCATGGTTGAGCAAGGTGAAAAGATAAGTAGAGATTATAGCGGGCTCCCACCCGGTATCTCTTGTAGACACTTCTTCCTTCCCCAAGATTCGCCGAAGGATGAGATCTTGCCTATGCCAAAGGAAAGTTATCCAAACAGTGAGACCCAGAAAGACTACTACTTCTTTCTGTATTTTTGAAAAAGAAAAGAGGCGTTTGAAGCGTCAAGCAGGGTCTGGCATAAAGCAAACTTGGACGGCAGTCCTAATCGAAGGCCCTGTAGCCTCTTTAGAACGGAAAAGAGGCATCCGCCCTATTACGTAAGTCCCCTTTCCCCTTATTTATCAAAGAAATTCGGATGGAGGAAGGAAACAACACGAAGCAATGCAGAAAAAGAAAGCCACAGGAAGACTGATTTCTTGCTGAAGAGACCCTGACTATATAGGGGTGTAATAGGGCTGTAATTGGATGTGATGACACTGTTATAGCCGGAGAGGCCTTTTCGAGAGAAGCCAGATGCTACAGCAAAAGACTTTCACACAAATACAAATAGTAGGCTAGCCTCGGGAGCTAAAATCAATGACCGAAAGAGCTTCATCTTCTTCTCATTCCCCCGGCAAGCAGGGCTGGTGAAAGGACAGAAGATTGGAAAAACGGGGGGGCGATAAAATCAAGAAAAACGCCAGGAGGAGGATCCGAAACGCCGAAAAGGAAACTCCTTTGCCCAAACCATCAACAGCGAAGGGGACCTTCCAGACTTGTCGTTCCTTTAAAGGGACACATCAGATGAAGAATATGATCCGGGTTACAATCCTTATAAGGAAATAATACCGCCACCCAAGTCCAAGGGGCCCTATGTTAAGCCCACAAATAAGGTCCGTCCCAGCTGACCCATTTTTGAAGAGAGAGAGTTGTTGAGCAGTCTTGGTTGTGAGCCCTCGGCGATTGAGAGGAAAATGATCTTTTTAATTCAACCAGTGTAAACCACTGTTTAAAGGGGCATAACTTTCATAAGTCACTGTCAACCACTGTAATAAGAGCTAAAGGACTATGAACCTTAAGATTGCACGAACGAGGGAGCAATGGATCGAGTAAATAGGAATCGGGGAGGAATCGAACCTCCCGGCCGGCTAGCCCGCGTTCCAACCGATCCGCCTCCATCCGGCATGAAGGAGCTAAATGAGATACGTTATTATTCTATATTCTTACTATATAATAAAAGTTTTTAAAAAACTTACCATTTTTGCGGATAATAAAAAATACCAATTGAAAGTTTTTGATTCATTAGTCATTATCATTATAGAGACGGCACTAACAAAGATAGAATGACAGAGGTAGAAAAAAAATGGATTCATGATCTGTTACATCTACCCATCCCGCGATTCCGAATCAACAGACCCCATTACCGAGATATGGCAACTATTTTTTAAAGAAAGAGTACAAATAATTGTATCGAATCCATTTTCTATTTTGGAACGAACAACGACCAACTAACACTTTGACTTGACTTTAACTCATTAGATTCAGTAGTAGGTTCATTAATTGCACATAATATCTCGAATGAGAAGAAAAAAAGTCTCGCTCGAAGAAATCAAACCGGTCTAACTCGATTCTAAGACTAGTAATTCCTATGTTCTTTTCGGTTCTACATTTTATCTTTCAATATTAAAGAGTCCCGCTAGGTCAAGAAAAAACCTTTGGATCTAATACAGCAATGCTTGCATCACCAATATTGATTGTTCAAATTATTATTATTATTATTTTCTCTTTCTTTCATCGAATACTATATACTAAAATACTTGTTATTGTACGACCCGAAAGGATTCGAACAAAAAAACCTTTTCTACAACCATGAAAGGGGGCTTTCTAGATTTCGCATCTAATTTCATTGTGGGAATATGAGAATCTCTTTCATAAATTATTAGAACCCGGACTCACACTTTACCAGATCTTCAGTTTCTAGTCTGAAGCCAGTAATGGAAAGAAACCCTATACTACAGGAGAGGAATTTTCTATTGAATGGCACATGGTTCTGTGCATTGACAAGCAACAAGAAAGGAAGAAATCAATATTGTATCACTTATTTTCTATACTGATTGAAATTGCCTTGCTGTGTCAGAAGAAGGATAGCTATACTGATTCGGTATACTCTAAAGACAGCCTCGGTACCACTATTGAAGATCTCACAAAGAGTAAATCTCAGTGAATTTCCATTTACTGATCCTATCTTTCACAGCCCCTTTGACTTTACATGAATATGTGGAGCTCAGCATGTCTGGAAGCACGGGAGAACGTTCTTTTGCTGATATTATTACCTGTATTCGATACTGGGTCATTCATAGCAAACCTATACCTTCCCTATTTACTCGACGAATTCAGGGGTTTGGTTATTCGTCAGCACGGGTTTAGCTTCCTATTCTGGTATAGGTTTGGGAGCTCTCGGCCATACGAGTATTTTACAGAGAGCCGACAAGTAATTCCATTAATAACTGGCCGTTTTGATCCTTTGGCACAACTCGATAAATTTAGTAGATCCTTTTAGGGGGCCCCCCTATTAGTAAGCTTAGATCGAACCTATCCAATTTTTACAGTGCGATGGTTGGCTGTTCACGGACTAGCTGTACCTACCTTTTGGGGGGGTCAATATCAGCAATGCAGTTCATCCAACGAGAAACCTAATCCGAATTATAGAGCTACGACACAATCAAACCCGAACGAACAAAATGTTGAATTGAATCGTACCAGTCTCTCTACTGGGGGGTTATTACTCATTTTTTGACTTGCTGTTTTCTTTTCCAATTCTTTCTTCAATTAAGAGAAGAAAAGAGAATAGTCAAATAATAGTAGGAATTCTCTTATCAAGGATATCATCTCATAATTCTCCATGACTGCTTATGTCTCTAGCATGACCACTTGATGAAATGTGGAGGGAAGTGGGGTAAATGGCCGATACTACTGGAAGGATTCCTCTTTGGCTGATAGGTACTGTAACTGGTATTCCTGTGATCGGTTCAATAGGTCTTTTCTTTTCCGGTTCATATTCCGGATTGGGTTCATCCCTGTAGTAATCGGATGAACTGGGTTGTACCTGTTCCGATTCAAAATGACAAAAGAACCGGGCAGCAGTAGGAGCCCTAAAGAGGGGAGCACTCGACCCTTGAGAAATGAACAGATTATTTTCTATTATTCTTGTCAAAACCCGAGGAATAAGTTTAGAATAGGGGCCGAAAGGCGTGAGTGCAGTAGACGTTTGAAAGACTCTATGGAACTCAAATCTTTCATCCCAGTTTCGAAATAGGCTGTGTCGAGACTGCAATTATGGCTTTCGGGTTCTTTCCCCAGCCAGTCGCCCCTGTGTGGGAGGGGCCAAGCTTGGAGACTTCTCATTTGTGGGGAATCAAACTATCACGCAACTTGCATTCCGGTTCTACATATCGAATTGGGGAGTTCCGGTTTTCTAAGGATTCCCTATTGCTGGCATAGCAGGGACTAAAGAAACCATAGTTGCACGGAAATTGCCTGCCGGACAGAGGGCTGTTGGTCTAATTAATTACACAATTCTTTATTAACGATATGGCTATAAAAAATTATCCTATCTTTTATCAGCCCCCTCTACGCCTTCAACAATGAGATTTCAAAAGACGATTCTTTCTCCTAACGAATGATTGATAGGAACGGATTGCCTGGGCTTCCCTGCATCCGATCGACTCATACCTCCCAGCCCTGTCTCCAGGATCTCATTCAATAGATCCAACCGGGTAGATAGAGGAGTTCGTCCCCCACTTCCTTTGCTCCACTGGCACCAAAGATCAAGAATTCGAGATAGAAAGAAAGATTAGTTGGTGGGCGCCCCCCTATCACTTAAAGGCAGATAGCGGAAAGGTGAGCTGCTATAGCTTCATTGTTCATCTTCCCCGGATGGGTGAACTCTACCCGCCTATGCGGATTCAATCCACCCGGAGGAGTATATATTGAGATAGGATTGAATGCCATGCCCCTAAAAAGCCGGGAGAATAGGTAGGCCTTGTTAGCGGCACATCATCAGGAATGGATTCAATCAACGAATTCCCCTTGCCTCCTGGATCCGGGAAGACATTGAGAAGGGCTTCACATCCCTTGCAGGGCTTTGAGGTTTGAAACTTGGTTGCGCTCCTCCGATTGACAGATTCCTGGAAAAAAAGAACGCCTTGAGGCGGAGGATTGTACCCGGAAATGGAAGCCAGGTTTTTTAGGGCCTCACACTAGATTTGGAAATTGAGGCTTTCAGGATTTATTGAAGTACTGGGCCTGGGCGCAGAAGGAATCGTCCCACCGCCTTGAGGTTTTTAATTAGGGGCCTTGGAACGGATCCACATCGTATTCATTACTGAATATCTATATGGTTTACCTTCTTCGGACCGCTCGGATTCGAGAGATGGCCTTTCAATACAATAGACCTTAGGGGAAGATAAGACAGACGCTACACTCATCCCGATGGATGCGAGACAGCAGATGATGTGGGAGTGTGTTTCCCAAGGAGGAGAATACAAGAAAAATAGATCCGCAACTTTGACTTAGCCCAAGCAATGCGCTCCGGCTTTCGGGGCAATCCATATCTCTTCCCCTGCCTTGCCTGCCCGCTGCTCTGCTCCCCCTTCGAATGGATTGGATCCGCTGTCCCTCCAATAGAAGCTGAAGATGCGGGCTTAGAGCTTTCACCCCGCTTTCCTACTTCAATGGAAAGGGGGGGGGGAATCGCCCATCTAATAGCCGTTTCTTCGGCAACGGTCTTTCCAAGCAAGATGCACTTCTTACCGGTTTTCATCTTTTTTAAGTACCAGATAGAAGAAACTATTAGATAGATAAGGAGTGAACGGATGCTTTTTTCTCATCGTGTAGCCGGAGAATTCGAATACCGCTACATCCTTCCATTCCTCAGGAAAGATGATCTACTAGTTCGCTGGCTCGATGGAGGTGAATTGGATCGGGTGAAAGTGGTTATCGGAAATCGATATCCTTTATTGGGATTGAGGGGATGATTAGGCCGGTGAAGTAATAATTTTTTTCTTGCTTCCGTCGCGAAGTTTGACTTCGCGCAGCAAGCGGCACGGAGTGATTTTCGCTTCGCCCTCGCAGCACCAATATCTGTTGATTCCGGTTCAACCTTGCCTCGGAAAAGAAAGCTCTACCCGACCCCCCCTAGTCCAGTTGAAAGCCTCACTCCCTCCCTCGATTGGTCCAACCTTCTCTATCAGCTTGGTCCGGTAGAGGATCATGCTAGGGTCAGATGATCCTCCCACCCCTGCTTCCGGATTTTGATCCGCTACTCCATCCGCATTTCACAAGCAATTGATGAGTGGCTTTTGCCCCTATTCCACCCAATCCTTAACCTCTTCCATCGGTTGGAGATAGAGGTTCCCAGTTGTTTTAGTACTTATCATCTATTTGATCTCACCTGCCCGGCATGGCATGCCATCACTCTTCCGTTGTGAACTCCGTTTCACTCGTTCGTTCAGTCGCCCTTTCTGACCAGGAAAGTGAACCTTGC
>CM072807.1:86723737-86728737 GCA_037013495.1 Hippophae tibetana
GAAAATATGTTCTAGATCTTCTTAAAGAAACCGGGATGTTGGGATGCAAGCCTGCTGAGACTTCTCTCCTATTGATCAAAATCAAAATATCGGAGGAACCTCAGAGGGAAATTCTATTGATATAGAGTGTTGGTAAGCTTATCTACCTTTCATACACACGCCCTTAGATTGCCTATGCTGTGAGTGTAGTTAGCCAATTTATGCATCTCGATCTCCCCATCTAGAAGCAGTTTTTCGCATTTGAATCTATTTTCCGGAAATCCATTTTCTAATGCTAGGACATTTTTTGGTAAAAGCATACACAGATGCTGATTGGGCTGGTTCTTTTGATGATAGGAGGTCGACCTATGGCTACTGTACCTTTTTTTTAGGTAACCTAGTCAATTTGAGGAGTAAGAAAGAATCGGTGGTTTCTAGGTCAAGTGCAGAGGAATAATTTAGAGCTATGGCTCATGGGGTTTGTGAATTATTATGATTACATATTATGTTAAAGGAATGGGGTTTTAACCTATGAGACTCATAAGAATAGAATAAGCAAGCCACTTTTTTTTTATAGGAGTAGTGGTAGTGGTGTTTAGGAGTTTGAGCTCTTACTTTTCGTAGTAGTAATAGCTGGTCTAGTCTATTGGCGAAAGGAAGGAACCCGACACCGCTGCTTTTGCCTGATTGTCTGAAGTGAAGTAGCCGCTTAGCTTTCATTTTACACTGAACCGCTGTTGCTGACTACCGGGATGTAACCGCTGCCCTCGGTCCTAACAGCTTTTTTACCCCTTAGATGAAAAAGAAAAAGGTCGGACCTTACGCTATTCTATTCCTTTCTCACGTCAGAAATTGCGGTCCGGGTAAAGCTACTACCCTTAATACACCTTCGGGAGACTACGGGGGTCAAGATGAAACTCTTTCTTTTACACCTGCCTCTTTTAACTGCATTCCTTTAGTCCACTTTCTTATTAGAAATAGGAATTAGAGTCAGATTGACTTATTAAGAGCTTACCTAAGCCTAACCTAAGGCTTTTCTTAGACGAAAGGGTGGGCGCCGAGTGGCCGGATGGACCTTCACTTCAAACTTGAGTTTTAAGCCTTTGAGCGAGAGCTAAATCCTTTTCGTGGAAAGAACTAGTCCTAACCCCTCCCTATAGGTATAGGAAGACCGTGACTCTATCGTGAACTCGGATGGAAAAATAAATGGCATACCTTTGCTTTCATCAAGTCCGAGTCAAGAAGCAGAAAGCAACTTCCGTTCACTAATAATGTATGTCACTCGTGCTATCTATAATTCAGATGTTTTGATTTGACTACTCCTTACTCCTTTTCTAGCTGGATTTCTATTATGGCACAAGTCCCATTACTTGTTTTCAGAGATTCAAGATAATGGTGTTAAAGTCTATTTTAGCGATCGATCAAAGCGGTCTGATTCATGAGGATACTTTCTTTCCAATTAATTGACCAACTTTCTTATTCGTCAGGGAATGACTCGGAAACGCTCATATGCTTACCCACCTCAGCGGCAAGCATGGACATCTTATAGAAGCTGCCCGAGTCATGCTGGGCCCCTCGCACTTTTTTGGAAAAACGTATTAGTAGCTTATATGCCTGGGGAATATTACAATTATGAAGATGCAGTACTCATTAGCGAGCGTTTGGTATATGAATATCTTTCTACTTTTTTTCACATACGGAATATGAGATTAAGACTCATGTGAGAAGTCAAGGCCCGGAAAGGATCACTAAGGAAAGAGCCCTTCCTTAGGTTCCCTCGTCTTGTAGTTACATGGTATGGCTAACGCTCCTTATAGGACAGATCCGCTTTCCAGGGCAGGTGGTTAGCGAACATCGCCTTTCTCATCTAGGACTTAGACCTGTACACCCGCACCTTCTTCTTACGTGAAGGTATGTCATGCCCCGCCCTAACTCATATCTTCCTTCCTCTGGTACATTGGTACACTTGCAAAGTACTCCTATCCGCTTGTCTAGAGTCTTTCTCCGACCTTTGAAGTTGAACATCAATCTATTGCTCGGCTTGCGGAAAGCCCTTTTGGACAATCTGTCTTATCCCACATTGGCAAAAAGCAATCTACGGAGTGAGGGATTTCAATCTTACTGACGGCACGAAGGAGAGGGTTAGATAGTGGGCATTCACTGCTCACGAAAGAGAGGGGAGACACTGACGCCCGAGACTGGAAGGAAGCAGAGATTGGACGACGATACCGACCGAACAAAGGGACTACAGGACTAAGGGGTTTATTGGACTGTATAAGGTATACCGTTGCCAGAAGCAGTAGACTGTATACCCACTGAGCTGACCGAGCGCATTGAGAGAAAGAAGAGAATTAAGGAAAGCATGAAAGAAGTAGAGCGTGAAGTAAAGTGTACTACAGGGAAGGGGGATCGGAATGGGAACCCCGGGATAGAGCTCCGGTCCTTCAGGGAGAGCATGAAAAGTCAGAGGGACTGAAAGAAGATATAAGGCAGATAGAGTGGTGGACTTCTTTGACTTCCATTTCCAATTAATGCCGGACCTTTATTAAAGCATAGCCTTTCAAAAAGCTTTTTTTATTACCGCATACGAATCATCCGACACAGACACAAGGCCAAAGAAGCAGATGTGAGCCTATGACCGTCCCCTTTATAAAGCTGAGTATCTAGCTGATTTCTTGTTAGAAAATGGGGACAGAATCGTCGAAGAGACACTTAAGCACCTCACCTGCCAAAGCAAAAGTGTATATCCGAATCAACTCATTTTAGGGCAAATAAATTGAACCATTTTTAATGCAGTCTCCCCAAGGCTTTTTGAATATGGTGTTTTTACGACCTGTCAATCGCCTTCTACTTAGAGCAGCAGTTGGCAAGCTTTGAGCATAGCATTGAGCAAGAAAGACCCTGTCTTCAAAGGAAATTCCGACTATATAGGAAGCGATCTCATCTCCCTCATTCAAGGGTGGGATCATAAGAAGCTTCTTTATGACCTGCCGATCAAAGCTCCTTTAAGAGACCAACTCTTTAAAGATAGAATCTTTATTGTCTTACAAGCTGAAGCTATGAATATAAACTTCTTCGAGAGGGGGCGTATTTACACGAAATTCTATATCTGCTATCGCAACACTGCCGAAAGCCATCCCGATACGCTGTCTAAAAGAAAGACGGTTTGTGTACGGATTTGCTGCTAATTGAAATGATCGGCCAGCGGACTAAGACTCAGACTAATGAATAGATTAGCACTGCTAGGGTAGGAAGAGTCAACTCTTATGTTGCAGGGTTCCCCCCAACCAGTAAGAAGCACTCAACTTAACCGCAGGAGTTCCTGGCTGGCCTGTCTCGATCTGCTGCTGTAAGACGAATCCCTTTCTCATTCTCGTGTCTTCCTGTCTCGCTTCTTGGTACTGGCCTGGCAATGTATTCAATCAGTTACCTGACAGGCAGCTTATTGATTGTTTCCTGTCCGATTCCCCGCTCCGGAACCTGTAACTCTATCTTATCGGAAACTGCACAGGATAAGCTATGGGATCTATTGCAAGCTAGGCCCACTCAAACTTCCTTTTCTCGATCACCCGGACGGGCTTTTTACATGCTCTTAAGTGATTGGTTGCTCTTTCTCCGATCTTGACTAAAGAGTGAAAATGCCATAACAGAAGTCCACAGGTCCGGTCACAAGTCCAGCGGTTAAGGCGGTTATGCAGTCATTGGAAGATCGGGTTAGGTAAGATCCTTGTCGAAGGGCATAGCAATGAAGCAGATCTTTCATTGTAGTAAGGATTAGAGCGCGGGCGTCTACTCAAGGATGGGACTCCATATTCTTCGAAAAGCGAGCACGGGACTCAACGCTTTAGAAAGGCCTGGTGGTCTATAAGATCGCGGCTGCTTTTAGGAGCCTCGGTGATCCCACTTTCACTGAGACAGAGAAGCCGATAAAAAAGAAAGAAAAAAATGGAATAGGGATTCTATCCTTATCCTTATATAGATTCAAGAAGCGAAAGCTTCCTGCTAGGGATCCATACATAGCCATGGGGCCTTGAGAAGACCGACTTCTACGCAAAGCCTAACTACTTTGGAGCGTGAGACACGTAGGAGTTAGTTCTATTCGCTTGGGATTCTCAAAGGTCTTTTGTGTGTTCCCAGATTCGATCTTTTGGACTAGAAAGGAGCAGGTGAATCAGTCACGGTTCTTGCTCTGGTCTCGGGCGAGGGAAGCGAAGGATAAGGCGAGAGTGAAACGAAGTAGTTCATTGTCAACCACTTCCTGGAACTAGATAGCCATAAATAGGCATGCAGGCAGGCTTAAGCTCTAGTTTTTCCTCTTATGCCATGGCAGTTTACTCACTTTGGACGAAAGACAGATCTCATATAGATATTCTATAGAAATATCCTATATATCTCCAGCCGGATGAAATGAATCAGATGGGATCTCACTAGCCGAATGAAACTCATTGCATCATCAGCAGCACCGACGAAGAAGTGGTTGAATCCCTCTCTATGGATTCCATCAGTGTTCATTTATGGGGAGAAGCGAGTCAGCCTGAAAAGGAAACCCCCTAAATCTTAAGAGGGCGATAGGATCAATCAGCATTCCATTTTTCATTTCAAAAGCGGAAGGGTAGACGTGAGTTGAGGATTTGATCGATGCAATTGAGTCTGGAGTCTTCTTTACAGTTTTGTAAATAAATTATCTTGTTTGGTTTTGTTCATGCTTGGTGCCGGGTTGGATGCAGCACCACCTCTTTAAGTCTCCCCTCTTTGCGGTGTGTGCGATACCAAGATTCAATCTTCCCACTTTTCTCTCTATCTAGCTGTGAGCCAGGTTTTGAAATATCTGGTTCGAAAGGACCAGGAAGGGGGCTAAGTAAACATCTTGAAAAGAAGGAATGAAGGGCAAAGAAATGCTCTAGTCAAGCTCAATCTCTCCTAAGCCGGGACGGAGTGAGGAAAGCGAGTCAGGTCAAGTATATCGATAGGTTTGTTTGAAATCTTACCTGTGGGTTGAGCCAGATAAGGTTCAATGAAAT
>CM072807.1:86733737-86743737 GCA_037013495.1 Hippophae tibetana
CTTTCCCCAGCAGCAGCGGTAACTTGCCCAGAGGGCTGGAGCAAGAGAAGAAAGAATGAACTCCTCTTTTGACTCCGCCTTAAGCCCCTTATCTTTATGTTTTCATCGGGAAGTCCCCGATCAGTGAATAGAAATGGTTTGGATATAGTAAAAATAGTACGGTCAGTACCTTACATAGAATACAAGGAGCGAGAGAAGCTCTCGATCCAGCTTGTAGTGACTACTTTTCTGCATCGACCGGGGAAACAAAGTCCTATATTTCATCAGGACGATCCGACGAAGTGGTTTTCTAGTTCTTTCGTCCCCTTATCTACTGCTCTTGTCTAACTTGGATTGGGAACCCATGAGATGAGACATAAGAGAATTTGAATTACCATTCCTCTGTTGTGGGTGGCCATGAAATAGGCAGTACGCTCCAGTAAACGAAGCAGCTCGTGACTGCAACAAAGCCGATGGCAGAAGCCTCTACCATTAGAATCTATACCATAATAAAAAGAATCACTATAGTGTAAGTAATAAAAAAAAGAAGAATGAGGAAGAGATTTAGGCAACTAAAAAGTCTTAACTGACCTACCGGACAGGTACCACTTATCTGGCAGCTAGAAACTTGCCGGTTTCCAAGCGCAACTCGATGCTACTTTAACACAAGGGCCGGTGTCCATCATTGAAAGTGGCATCTCTGTTTGCGCACATTGGAGAAAGTGCTCCGCTAGTGAAATCGGTCCATTGACACCTACAATTGTTTCACCAAGGCCGAGCACTCTTCTCGATCCAATACAATTTGTGGATGCACTCTCGCCTTAAGTGGCTGAAACCTCTATGTGGAAAAGTTTCTTATTGCGGCATTCTAGAAGCTCTCACTCAAACAAGGACTTCCTATACTGTACTAACAGCAGAGTCAGTGGACATAGGACATGTCCTCCTCCTGACGTTCCCCTAGCGGGTGAACTACCAATAGCGATTGAAGCTCCTTATGCCTGGTTCCGTTCTCTCCTAAAAACGAAAGCAACTTAGCTACTAGTCCGAAAGCCAGAAGCCGAAGGCCAATGACACTAGCTAACCAACTGAGAGACCTAGATGAATTAGTTGCGGCGCTGATAGAGATGCCACAGCTGCTTCTTCAGGAAGAGCTGCAAAAGCGAATACCACTACGTTAGCTGCCTCCTTTGCTGATAGAGCGGCAGAAGGCGGGTACGACCTTTCTGCTTATATCCCGTTCCTCCTTGATATAGACGAATGCCCCTTCCTATAACAACCTGACGCACTGCGGTGCCCTTAGGGGCACCTCCGATTTCTGGTCCCCTTCGCGTAACTTTCATTCCTTAGTTTGAGCTTGCTTGCGAACTAAGAAGGTTGGCATGTGTATGGCTGCGAGAGCGACGGAGAAGAGGATTTAGACGACAACGCGTAAAGCCGAGTTACCCCAACCGTCAGCAAGAGCCCCCTAGTAGTCAAGTTGCAAGCGTAGGCTTCAAAGAGAGGAAGTTTCACCGACTAGTCTATATTATATGAATTCTGGTCGAACAAAGAGCCAAGCCGTTATTAGTGGCTTCAAAACGTCGCTGCTTCAAAGGAAGGCAAGGCAGACCGAACTACAAGAGCACTTGGCAACTATCGCTAGAAAGAGGAAGCCAAAGTAAAAAGGTCAGTTACTCGACTCGCTACAACAGCTCCACCAACTAAGCTAGCATGTAATGTTGCCGGGAGGCCTGAAGAATGAAAGAAGCTCCCTAAAGCAGCTGCTACTGAAGACGTTGAACTCGGGTCGGGAATCTTTGCTCTTCTCTTTTGCATTTCCGCTGCCTGCGTTCTTCTTCGTGTCCGTCCGTATCGCAAAGCTGGTCGACGCCAGCTGTAATGGTTGAAAATAGGGGGCCAACCAAGACCCCTAATAAAGCTTTGTTCGATAAAGCAAACGATTCGTTCCGACAACTTCGGACCAGATTAACCCTTTTGAATTAGCCGATCTTACAAAATCGATCGGTTGGGAAGGCGGATAAAAGAATCGCTGAGAGATAGATTCTACTATTTAGTCAGGACGAATGAGTGGCTGTGCAGCATGCTCCGGAGGAGATTGACCCTTCCCCGAGTCAGTCCAGTCAGAAAGGGGAGGGCCCGCTGTCTAGACTGCATTTCGGGAATTTGAACACCATCCCATTGAAACCAAAAATACAACCCTGTCAAAGGTATCTAACCTTCCTTCCTTATGAGTGGAAATCAAATCCCGTTTTGTCTTTTTTGCATAAAAACCAGCCAGCCGGTAATATATATATATATATCTATTTTGAACCCGTTCTTCCGACCATTTTTGAAAAGCGCATAGTTTCTCCTCCAAAAATGACCTCTCCAGTCGGGGAACGCATGAGATATTTACCTAAACCAAGTAGGTCCTTGAGCGGATCCCACGTTAGCCCCAAGACGTTGGTCTCTAACTAGAAAAGTCAATGCTTGAGCTTGAGTGAGAAGGGCCTCCTCCCCCCGCAGGTATTTTGCCTGTATGGTGTTTACCGGGTGGGACCAGAAGGTATGCCACTATCAGCTACTATCTATACATGTCTGCCTCCCTTGAAAGCTCTTGGTGCTGCGACTATCACCGGTAAGTTGCGTCGGATCAACATCGGGATTAGAATCAACTGCAAAAGCAACTAAGTCAACGCCTATTTGCTCTGGATCTACTGGCCCGGACGCTTGAATCTATTCCACCGCAAACAACCGAATATACTACTGCAGGATCTTCCACTGCTTCTGTTGTTATTGCTCCCACCTGTCACTACGCCACCTCAGCAGCTGGGACTGGAACTGCTTCCGCATCTGGTACTCCCCAACTTTTTCTATCTATCCTTAGAAGTAGGGCGAGTGTCTAAAGACCGGGTTCTCTCTCTGAATCAGGTTATTCACTGGGCTGTTAAGCCATCGGGGTGGATCGACCCGTTTCAAGAGGATTCATCCAAGACTCTAGATCTCGTTAATTCTAAGGAGGAGCCCATTCTATAAGGAAGATGAGAGGAACGAAGTTAAGGCATATATAGTTGGCTGGTTATTTGTCTTTCCCATCCCTGCTGTTACTGCAGGTGCCCGGAATTCATGGATTCTCTGGTAGAGGGGAGTCGAGGTGGAATTCTTTTGGTAAAAGAAGCCCCCAATTGCAGTAGGAGTAGCTACTTGTTTCATGGCTTTCATTTGAGCTCTTCAGATCCATAAATGGGTATGACTGGTTAAGGTGACCAGCTTTGTGCGCGCAAGTTAAGGTACGTACTCTGGATTTGTTATAGCGCCACCATTTCACAATATACATTGTCCGGGAAAGCTAGTTTTTGGATTGCTGTTTTATCCTACTGACGCTCTTCTATGAAAGTTGAGGCTTGACTTTAACTGGTCAGTCTCCTTGCTACGGCCTTTTTTGAATATCCCGGTTACTCGAATCTTTCGTTTTTGTACTCTACTCGTTCCTTGAAGGTCCAATTAATTAATAGTAATTGGAGGACGGTTAGTGTCTGTTCTGCATGACTCTGGAACGTTATAGCTAAGGAGCGGATTTCAGGGTCCCTTGACTTGCCAAACGGTTTCCAGTATGCCTATACAGTAAGTCTTTACACACATGATAGTGGCAGTCAGGTTATCGACGATTCTACAATAGGCGGCCGCTGGAAAACCCGACTTAGCGAATCACTTCCAGGCTGGCATTAAATCTATCTCGTGCCAGTGGCTCTTGTGCGCCTCATTTATGCTGGTGGCATACCGTATTGTGCTGAACACTCACAAAAGCCGTGGCCTTCCGCTATGTTAGACCCTCCCCTAGAAGTACAATGGTTGGTCCCTCCGGAACTGGTAATCTCCGTTTGACTTGAAAGGAGCCTTGTTCAGCAGGTGCGCAGCAAGTATTCTTTCACAAGTTTGACGCCTCCGCTACTTGTACTAAAAAACTAGGGCGCTATACGGAAGTTCGTGCCTGCTTATCCCGGCTACAATAACTATCGCCATCTGAAGAATGGCGCTCGTATATCCGGTCTGTACTTTCCCCTATTAGAGAAGGGCGGGTTTGGAACCCTCAAGCAAGACATGATCTACATAATAAGACATCATAGCGCCTAGAGATACAGGTACGGTTCATCGCGTTACTTATCCAAGCGTGTTGCCGGATAGTCGGATATGCCGTACTCTTCTTTTTATGAGGTTAGGAACCATTTGCTGTTACCAGCATTGCTCATTATTAGGTAACGCATTCCCGTTTCTCGATTTGAAGGTTAGGGTGACACGTTGTCGCTTTCGCTTTCATAATGAATGATATGGAGTCATGCAAGGAGCGCGCTTTACTAATATAATAGAAAGGGGCTTTCACCATCTATTTTTGCCCCCCTCCTAGCGAACGGGGAAAGCTTATCCCTCACTCGCATTCGCCTAATCGAGCAGAACGCCACTCGGCGATCATCCTACAACTGGTCCCGCCAATAGTTATAGTGTCGAACACACATAAGTATAGGTTTTGTTGTCCTTACGACGGTTGTCAAAGACCGGATCTTTGCACTTCGCGACCCTATCCGAGTATGTGCTTAGTGCAACGCCTCATAGAACAATGAAGTAATGTATCCATACGAGCTCCGGCCCTCAGCAGCTCGAATAAAAAAGAAACTTGTTCATTTATGTTACCTGTTGTGGACCTTCAACGTTTCACCTTTCATAGATCTGGGAAAGGCGGTTTTGGTTTGGGAAGTTACGTTGAGGCTGGGCACGTGCGATAAGTAATAAAGAAAGCAAAGGGAAATCGGAGGAGTTAGAGCAGGGAACAATGGGCATCCCTGCCCGGAAAACAAACAGTAGAGTGACGCGAAGGACCTCTAGCAACTCTACTACCGCCTTTCCTACCAAAAAGCTAACCCAACCGAAGGAAATTACATAAGGTCTGGAAAGGGCTGTAAAGAATAGAATTCCTTCCTCCCTTTCTTCCCCTGTTCCGGAGATAGATATAGCCCTCTCGAAACCTAGCTGTTAGAGTTTCATTTTGGGGTAATAAAAAACGGAATCCCCGAATGGGTACTTGAACCCTTCTCCTGCAAGGTATAGAACAACTAAGGGTACTGGTCCTGCTCGCTTTGGTTCTGCTCCTGTGGTGACCAAGAAGCAGGAGCTTGAGCTCAACCAGCCATTGAAAATCACTTTTTTGGTTCCCAATCGGGATGGAGATTCCGGTCCGGTGTAGGGGACACCTTCTTCATGATCTAGGGGTCAAATGTAGCCTGCGCTAAGCAGGGAGAGCTCCTCTTTGGTTCCATCTGTCCACATTCTTCCCTTCCATCCAGGGGAATTCGGGCTTGATTGTTCCGTGTAGTCGATTCGCTCAGTACCCTCCATGAACAGAGTCCATGAGCTCGGGAAGAGAAGTAGGCCTTCGGTCAACCAAGAGAGGTCCAGCCCTTCCTGATCATTCAGAATTCGTTGCGTTCTTCTTTCGAGCTGATCAGTCAGCTTCCAGCCACCCAACCAATCCTGTTGATCCTGACCTACAGAAAGGGGTGAATGAGGTAAGAGAAGCCCTCGTCCGTGTTTCGGTGACCAGGAGAGTCAGCCGGAGATAGGTCTGTGCTTTCGTCAGGGGGTAGCTCGTCAGTACCAGGTGTTGATCAGTCATCCAAAAGAGAGGGGCTCTGAGGACCAGTTTGACATCTCATTCAAGAGAGAGTGAGTGAAAATGATGCACTACACGGACGCCATTTGGACCCTACGAAAGCAAGCCCCGAGCTGGTCCGTGCCAACCAAGAAGATTGGCTTCATTTGCCATGTTGAGGGCTCAGAAGAAGCTCATGTTGGAAAGCAAGCATGTGCAAGAACCAATCAGGATACAAATCCTGAGGTCTTCCTGGATGGATTGACCTACGACTCATTTACTCAGGCCCTTTCTCACTGACTTCTTCCTTCATTCGGAGAAGTCATCAGGAATGGAACCTGTGGAAAGTCGTATGCAGAAGAGAAGTGCAAAATGGGCAAAGACGGAAGCGAAAGATGCACTGATTGATGCTCTTCCAGCCCAGCTGCTGTTTATTGAGCTCAAAGTGGATGAGAGAGAGGCTTTTCTATGCTATGGTCTTCTCAATTGCCTAGTCTCTTCAAAGACAGTGGAAGGATCCATCCATCAGCCTTTCTATCTCCACAGCGCTGACCTGCACTTTCCACCTAGTTCACCGACCTCACGAGTCTGATTTGGCTCTATATTGTCCACCAAGGAAACTCCAAACAACTCCACTGCGACTGAGCGAT
This sequence comes from Hippophae tibetana, assembly GCA_037013495.1. NCBI lineage: Eukaryota > Viridiplantae > Streptophyta > Magnoliopsida > Rosales > Elaeagnaceae > Hippophae > Hippophae tibetana. Next base: position 86,739,990 of record CM072807.1, read on the forward strand.
CTCATCGATCTGACCTTCCGGAAGGACTCTTGACTGACTCTGAGACTCAGTCTTCTGACTGGGATTGGCATACTGGGGTCAATTCCACCCTATCCTCTTGAAGCACCCTGCTTCCTTTACGTACAGCTAAGGTTTTAATTCCTAACTCATCAAATCAAGTAGACAGACTTATAGGTGACGTGGCCCTTTCCTGACATCATCACACCGGCGCTTAAAAAAAAAAAAGAAAGGAAATAGAAGCAGCCTTACTCTCATCTTTTTGTCGAAATATCTATGAGCTGAATGATGTCACTCGAGTGTTGAGCTTTCAAAGGCTTTTTCAAGACCATCCAAGGCTTTCCATTCTGCAAGGCGTATAGAGCCCGCTTTTCTTCTTCGATGAGCAAGCTCTGGTGGATTTCCACGCCTTTCCAAGGAAGAATTCCCACTTCAAAGAGGTGGGACTCTCCTTCCTCACCCGGGTGGTGAGCTAGGAGGGAAGGAACATTCCATGCATGGAATGATAGAACAGAACGGCCGACAGCTACTTGGGTTAGGCGGCTCAGTGAGACAGGGAAGGGCGAACGAAGTGGTAGTAAACTTCTATGTGCTTAGAGCGGGCATGGAACACAGGATTGGCCGCCAAGTGTGTAGCGCTAGCATTATCACAGTGCAGGAAAAATTGATAGCGAAATGGCACCGCTAGATCGCGTAGCAAGTAAGAAAGCCATAACAGTTCAGAGGTAGTAAGGGCGAGTGCCTTGTACTCTGCTTCGGCACTAGACCTGGAAAGAGTCGGTTACTTTTTGGAAACCGGTTTTTTCCGAGAAATACGCAGAAGCCAGTAGTGGACCGTCTGCTATCGGGGCAGCCAGCCCAGTCGGCATCGGAGAATGCAAAGAAGGTGGTTAACGGTCCCGGAGTGATGGTTAGGCCAAGGCCAAGAGAACCCTTCAGATACCGTAAGATGCGTTTTACAGCCTGGAGATGTACGGTGGTGAGAGCGTGCATGAACTGACAAACTTGATTGACGGCATAGCAAATGTCAGGTCTGGTGAGAGTGAGGTACTGAAGGGCGCCAACAAGACTACGAGATTCTGTTGCATCAGAGAGAGGAGCACCATCGTATGCAGAGAGCTTTGAGCCGGGTGTGGGACACGGCTTGGAGTCTTGCATATGAGTGCGAGTAAGCAGATCCAAGGTGTATTTAGTCTGAGTCAAGACTAGAGCAGTCGATGTACGTTTGGCTTCGATTCCCAAGAATAAATGAAGATCACCAAGATCTTTCATGGCGAAGTGCGTACCCAGTCGCTGAATGAAAGAAAGGAGACGAGAGGAGACTGAGGCAGGACGGTAGTCCTGAGAAAGATCCTGCTGCGAACTGCTCTGTGGCTGGACAGGAGAGAGGTCAACAGCGGCAAGGATAGGAGACTTACCCATATACGTGCGAGGTTTGGAACCCGAGAAACTTGACTTAGTTTAGGAACTCGTCCATCCACGGGACACCTTTCGTAGTGAGGGAACTCCTCTGTTTTTAGCTTGACGAGCGACTTGAGTTTCCGAAAAACGCATAAACCCCGATATTTTCGTAAAAGAGGGACGAGTGGTAGGAGCCGACAAATAGTAGTGCCGGTTCAGTGAAGTCAAGTCTTTATGTCTATAGGGGCTCCCTGACGATCCCGAACCTTCAAAAAGTTATGGGTATGTGTTGTTTCTTGGCACTCTCTTTCTTTGTTATGCTAACCTAAAAAGAGATAGGGATACGGGGCTTGACTTGAAAACAAACAACTGGCACTGCCCCCCTCTTAAAGGCGGATAGGGCACTTTTTGCCCTCCTTAACTTAAGTCCAGGATACGAAAAAAATGCCTCCCCACTTAAAAGAGCGATTGAGAGTGGATTTAAGGTTCGATAGTGTCGAGAAGGTATTAGCAACCGGTGACCGTACTCTCGTAAAAGCACCATTGGGTGGTGGTTCCTCTCTTTTCTCTTGAACCTCGAACAAAAAATCGATCTCGCCATCAGCTCGACTAAGAGTTCCGAATCGAAAAAGTAAACTGAACTTTACTTTTTTCGAAGGCCGAAAAAAAAACCGGTTTGGTTTCTTAAGGCTTCAAACTACTAGTCATTAAGACTACTATGAAAGAAAAGTAAGGAAGTCCTTTTCTTGACTTGGCCTGCGTGCATTATACCTACACCCTTTTTAAAGAACTTTATTTCAATCTCAACAAAGAAATGAAAGCATAACTCTTTGCTTGTTGTCCTCTTACTCGCCTGCCTTGTGGAGGTATCTCGGGTGTCTACGGCAGATCCGATCAGTCTCGTGATGAAGAGAAATCTTTTCCGATCTTCCACTAAGAAAGGTATCATCACGACAACTCAATTTGCCCGGTAAACTACTCCGGGGCTCCCCATGGTTTAGTAAAAGGGAGGGGATATTTTATCTTCCTCCGGGGTTTCATTCATTATGAACTAAAAAGTGTAAGGCTGATTAGTGAGGTCTTAAAAACTTCATACAATGAATGATCGGCCATTCTATTTGTGCTTTCAGCAAGTAGGCGACGCGAATCTATGGTTTCTATGTTTCAATCGGCTTGGATGCGTTTGAAAGCCTCGAGATGACTTGCAGAAAAAAGTCTTTCTAGGTTTTTCTTGTGTTTCCGTAACAAATGGTCCATTTATTGATGGGCGAACGACGGGGATTGAACCCGCGCGTGGTGGATTCACAATCCACTGCCTTGATCCACTTGGCTACATCCGCCCCTACCCCCGCACAGGTTTAAGTCTCTATCTACGATCAGATCCTTTCTGAACCCCCCTATGACCGCTATCAAAGAGAAGCTTTTTCCTATACTATAGTTGCAAGTCTATTGTTGTGTTTTGGAATTAGGGGAAGCAAAGCTTCAACAAGTAGAAGCTTCCTGGCAAAGCTTCAAACAAAGAGGTTGGGCTGTTCACTTCATTGATTTGACTTCACTTTACTTAAGATTAAAGAGAGGGGCCGGGCGGGCAGTGAAGGCTCGTTTAGTAGACAGCAAGCTACGGCTTTGACGAGCAGCAAGCACCTACTCCTAACAAAATGAAAAGCAGCAAGCTCCGCTTGAAGAAACGAGCCCCTATCAGAGAAATTGCGCGCTAGCCCCCTGTATAGGGTTCCAAACCTGCGCACCCCTAAACTACAAGCTTTGAAGCCCCTACTTTTTTATGGGATATTTAAAGAAGCCCCTTTCTACAAACCTTTCTATAATATAAGGGAAGCTCGAAGAGCTTTCTTCGCATGCTTGAGCGCATTAATAGAATACATATATCAAAAGGTAGTTTACTTGCTTACTTGTTAGAGTCAGGCGAAACTTGAGTTCCTTTATGACTTTTAGAATATAATAGGGGTAAGGGTGCGCTAACGAGCAAGAAAAGGCCCCTTACTATAGATAGGCTAAGGCGCCTTTACTAATATTCGAATCTAAGGCGCTTCTTTCTCAAAGTCGCTTGTTGCTTTAGAAAGATTGCAGGGGGCTTCCAAAGCTCCTTCCTTCAGCTGGCTCCGCCCTATCTATTCATCTCTTTTTTCAAATGGATATTTAGGGATTTCTTGTTCATAGATCTTGAAACCAGATCCATATCCATTTCTCAATATATCTATCTATCTATCGATAGAAAGATATAGATCTCTATCTGGCCATATCGAAATATGGAAGAACCAACACTTAAAGGGCGTAACCAACGGAAGGTTCTCACCCTGTCCCCGACATTGTTCTCCGACGATGCCCCCTG
>CM072807.1:86758737-86761237 GCA_037013495.1 Hippophae tibetana
TGGTCACGCCTGCCACTCACCTTGGAAGCATCCGGGGGGATATAGCTCAGTTGGTAGAGCTCCGCTCTTGCAATTGGGTTGTTGCGATTACGGGTCAAAAAATCCATCCTGGACCAAGCAAGGAGCCTTCTAGGCCAACTACTCTCATCTCAGTAGGTGTTTTCGGCATCTCAGCGGATCTGATGGTTCTAGGAAAATCATTGAATAAGGTATTCACTTCGTTCAGTCGGTATATTCGTATATCCCTTGCCCGAGCAATGAACTACGTTCACGATGGGTGTTGGGGCCCCTACCATTAGTCGTCTATAGGGATCTGGGATTCGGTATTGAATCAATCCTTAACTTCGTTCGGTCACTTCAGAAGTCATATAAAATACCTAATTCTATTGAGTTGATTCCATCTCCTTGACTTTGTTTACATTCAGTAGAAGCTTGCTGGTGTCCCTTCAGGTCAGGAGCTCCTGCAATAGGCAGCTACCCTCATGGAACTAAAAAACACGACTCTCATCCCTCTCCCGAGGTAGCTACTATATGTATTCGTGCTTCTTAAGTCGATGTTGACCTGTATATAAGTCAGATGTTGGAAGGGGAAGCTCCCCATAATATGAATACTCTTTCAATCAAGTAATACCCCTTAGTCTTTATTAGAGTATAGCTGAGTAGCTAAGAGCTTCTGGTAATTTAAAAACGTAGGGGTCGAGTTGTTTTGCGTTAATGGGGCTTTGAGGGGCGCGTCTTCTGTTTCCCTTATCAAGCAAGCCACACCTAATCGCCCTTGATGTCATCTTGGCGGTATCGGTGTCCAGTCCCCCTATTAGTCAAGCTTTTCAGTCAGCGGGTAAAAGAACTTCTTAGAAAAAACGCCAGCAAGTAGGTGTATTCTGAGAACTACACGAGCTCTTTTGACAGAAAAGCAGAAACGTCCTTCGTCCTCCACTCGCCGAAGACTATGGGGATCTGGGATTTGAGAACACTGACTGACGGCACTCAATTGACGGGACTTCGAGGCAGGTATTTGACGGTATACCTATACCGACGGAACGAAGGCACGAGCCCCTACTAATAATCGAAGGGGGCGGAGACCACAGCTTGATGCGAGTACGAACTGAACTATACCACAAGGCTATAAGCGTCGAGAGCCCAGGTCAAGGAGCTCTCTCGAACAGGGAACTCGAAAGCCGGTTCCAAACCTCACCTCAAAACCTAGAAAGTAAAAAGCCAGAAACCTCCGAAGAGGAGCTATTAAAGCTCTTAAGCCGAGGAGCGGAGTTTCAACTCGAAAGCCGGCCCGGCCCGAAGCAGAGTGAACTATCTAAAAAGCCCAGGACAGGAGCTATTACGACTCGAGCAGGAAGTCGAATTCCTATATCGAAAGCGAAAGCACCCTTTACCTAGGCCAGGGAATCGGAAACCAACTCCGCTTGAGTCATCAGAGGAGCTATTCCTGCATTTGTTGACTCTCGAGCCAAACACAATGGCGTCGGTGCGATGTAAAACACATCACATCAGCAAGGGATTGGGATTGCTGTGGGAATTCACTAATGGTTTTGAATCAATGATTTACCAATAAAAACCGGTTTCTAACAACAACAACTGAGATGCCAGGTGCGGCTCAGAGAAGAGGATCATTACATATGATGCTGTAGCAGCAGCCGTAGCACGGGGAACCCAAAAGAGGCTATTCCTCTCTCGGTACAGCTCATTTTAGAAGGCAGACAGAGGTTGCCCTAGAGAGGGCGACGAGTTTGGGTACCTCTGTGGGCGGATAGGCTATAGCGGACCTATCGGCCTACAATAGGATAGAAGATAGAGGTTTTGAACCCTTTGCGGACATAGCTGCAATTGACACTGTAGTTGAAGTTCTCGGTCCTTTGAAGATTGGGCAAACGTTTTTTCTAAGCACATCCAAATATTACGAGACGTTCTTAGTCCAACGACAAGACTAAGAACGTCTTCGGTCATGGTGCCCATCATTAAACTTTTGAGTAGTCGGTCTGTTCTTTGATTCACTCCCGTACTCAGGGTTCATTATCTCACCTTTGTCATCAGTCTCAAGAAACTCCTTTGGTTCTTTTCCAGTTCCATCAACGAAACTGAGAAGATCTTGTGCTTCAATAAAAGACATTATCTTAGTAGTCCATAGTAGGTAGTTCGTCTGTGTCAATTTTATGGACAACAAATTTGCGATGGACGGGATACTAACTAAGTGCTGAGGAGAAGGATACAGACACAGCGGTGGACAGCGCCAAAGAGAAAACACGTAACAAGGTATTCAGACCACACTTCACACGAACCAACTGAACCTTTCCCAAGAGCTAGTGCTCTGATACCATGAAAGAGTTGAAAATACTTTGAGCAGATTGGGTGAAGGATGTGTATATCAATGTGAGAGATCCTCTGTTTAAATAGAATACAAGGCCCCTTGGGCGTTACACATGGAGTAATTAAATGAGAGTTACATGAGTAATAAAAGTTTTTATTAGCTCCTATCTTTCTAGAG
>CM072807.1:86766237-86768737 GCA_037013495.1 Hippophae tibetana
TATGTGCTCCCGGGAAAAAATGGCTACTCTATTCGATGGACCAGGAACAATCGAAAAAAGCCAGACCAGTACGGTATCTCTTTGAATCCTGAATATGGTGATACCCCCGATTGTACCAACCTACATATGTCTCTCCCCCGGTACTAGTTATTGTCATTTGGATTCCTTGACTTGATTTGTCCGATGAGAAATGCGAAACGAAAGAAGGATCCTCCTGCTGGGAATTAGATCCTACTCTTTGTCCCCCCTCTTCACAGAAAATGGAGAGATGAATTGATCGATTCATCAGATCCTAGGTCGGGACTGACGGGGCTCGAACCCGCAGCTTCCGCCTTGACAGGGCGGTGCTCTGACCGATTGAACTACAATCCCAGGAAAATTAGGTGTACAGCCTCAAAATTATTATTCTTTTTTCTCATTGGATTTCATTCGAACCATTTAGTTTCGCCGTGTTGTAACAGAGACACGAATGATATACTATATTATACTATATATTTTTATCAGAAAAAAGAGAAATATAGAGTATTTCTTTATAAATGCAAATGCAGTAAACTCATAGTGGGCTAATTCATGAATTGAATCAAATGGGCCCTTTTTAACTAAGCGGTAGAGTCACGCTCTTTAAACGCCAAATGAAATAGGCGTAAGTCATCGGTTCCAATCCGATAAAGGGCTTTTCTATTTTCCTTTCCACGAAACTACTGTCTTAGTCTTTCTTTTTCAGCAGAGAATATAGATATGAAAAAAAAAAGCGCCTGGCGAGTCGTTTTTTTTTTTTAGTTTTTAAGTGGAATGTTCATTATGATGATAAGTAGTCGATTAGGAGAACTGCTATGTCACTACAGGGTATACTCTTCCTCATGTTTCATTATTCATATTTTATGTCCTGGGACATAGATATTCTAGATACCCATTATGAATCGCCAAAGTCTTCCTACTTCTCCATTGTTCCAATCAGATCCGAAAAATGAGAAAGAAATCCAAAGTCAGTGGACCTGAATTGAATCATGACTATATAAGCTATTCTTATATTAAGATTCGATATAGATGAAATCGTGGAAGCGGACCTTTGATTTCCTTGGACCACGTAAGAATTCGTCGTCCGATTGAATCTTCTTGTTCCTGGATGCTCCATAGGAATCCATCGCTATTCCTTTCTTCCACCGAGAAAGGTTCATTCCGAATCACAAGAGCAATTTCTCTCTTTTTTTCTTTTCGTTATGGTAATGCAATGCAAGAGGTCTCGGAAATAAGGTTGTTTCTGATGATGAAAAGAGCTTTTTTTATGTTATGTTAAATTGATGAAAACCCGATATTTAAAGGTCGGTAATGTTAGAATACGACTGTCGGTATCTGATGGTAAGATACCTACGGTCGGTATATCTTGGAAAGCTCAGACGGAGAGAATAAACGGACTCCTCGGGGGCTACTTAAGGCACTTTAGTGCAAACCAGAAGGACTGGAGCTGTTGGATGTTGCTCAGTGCTGCTATAACTTAACAACCAAAAAGCTCTGCGTCGAACTTCAGCCCCTTCGAGTTGGCCACGGGGCAACAGCCTCTGACGCCCCACACCATTGCGGCAGGAGGGGGCTTGCCCATCAGCCTACTTTGCCAAGAGGTGGCAGGAGCGCAACGATCTAGCCCAAATCTACTTAAACAACCTAAAGGCTTGGCCCGGTCTGAAGGAAGAAGAAAGTAGACCTTGTAGAGAAGCGGATAGGAGGGGTAGCCTATAGACTCAAGCGATCAGCTCGGTGAAAACTCACCCCGTATTCCATGTGAGTCAGTTTACTTCGATTAGACCAGACCGACCCAGAGAGGAACGTGCCCACGAGGGCACCACCAGATGTTTTAGAGAAACTTACTAAAGAAGAAGTTGAGTATATCATAGCTGACCGCACCATGGGCTAGCCCATACACCCACTGCACGAGTGGAATACTACTTAGTAAAGTAGAAGGGCCAACCTGAGAGCGAGGCAAAAGCTGGGAACGGGCTGAAACTTACGATTCGAAGACCAAGTCAGAGACTACTGGACGTCTCGCAGAGCGACTCTCAACGAGGACGTTGAGACTCTTCGAAAAATCAATGTTTTTTGGCTTAATCCGCCTTTACTAAAGATCAAGGAGTACACTTGTACTCCGGCTAATAAGAGAAAGGTTTTTTTTCAAATCCAAGTTTGACTCTGATTAGATCCTTAGCGCAAGCGCTAAGTAAGCAAGCTACCTTATGTAATGTAAAAAAAAACCGAGGAAAATAACGTCAAGTAGAAACGAACAAGGTCTTACGGCACGATCACTATATCTTTTCTTTTTCTTTATCTCTCCTCTATAGAAAGAGGGGATGATACGTGGCGTGGTATACCTGATCATTTGGTCAACGAGACGTACGTAAGTCGACATAGCTCCATGTATATGTTCTTTGGCCATAAATAGAATGAAATGAAATAATGGTGAGCCTAGTAGGGCGACGAACATGGCTCAAGGGTTTCTATACAAAGC
>CM072807.1:86773737-86776237 GCA_037013495.1 Hippophae tibetana
CAGACAATCACTTATTCACAAACCCCCTGCGGAGCTAATAGTTTTCATTTCCCATCTCATGGAAAACCCTTTTCGCTCCGCTTAGCCCTATCCCTCTCTAGGGGTATTTTAGTGATAGGTTCTATAGGAACTGGACGATCCTATTTGGTCAAATACCTAGCGATAAACTCCTATGTTCCTTTCATTACAGTATTTCTGAACAAGTTCCTGGATAACAAGGGTTTTCTTATTGATGATAGTGACGATATTGATGATAGTAACGATATTGATGATAGTGACGATATCGACCGTGACCTTGATACGGAGCTTTTTCTTCTAACTATGATGAATGCGCCAACTATGGATATGATGCCGGAAATGGACCGATTTTATATCACCCTTCAATTCGAATTAGCAAAAGCAATGTCTCCTTGCATAATATGGATTCCAAACATTCATGATCTGGATGTGAATGAGTCGAATTACTTATCCCTCGGTCTATTAGTGAACTATCTCTCCAGGGATTGTGAAAGATGTTCCACTAGAAATATTCTTGTTATTGCTTCGACTCATATTCCCCAAAAAGTGGATCCCGCTCTAATAGCTCCGAATAAATTAAATACATGCATTAAGATACGAAGGCTTCTTATTCCACAACAACGAAAGCACTTTTTCACTCTTTCATATACTAGGGGATTTCACTTGGAAAAGCAAATGTTCCATACTAATGGATTCGGGTCCATAACCTCCATAACCATGGGTTCCAATGTACGAGATCTTGTAGCACTTACCAATGAGGCCCTATCGATTAGTATTACACAGAATAAATCAATTATAGACACTAATATAATTAGATCTGCTCTTCATAGACAAACTTGGGATTTGCGATCCCAGGTAAGATCGGTTCAGGACCATGGGATCCTTTTCTATCAGATAGGAAGGGCTGTTGCACAAAATGTACTTCTAAGTAATTGCTCCATAGATCCTATATCTATCTATATGAAGAAGAAATCATGTAACGGTAACGAAAGGGATTCTTATTTGTACAAATGGTACTTCGAACTTGGAACGAGCATGAAGAAATTAACGAGACTTCTTTCTCTTTTGAGTTGTTCTGCCGGATCGGTCGCTCAAGACCTTTCGTCTCTACCCGGACTCGATTAAAAAAATGGGATCACTTCTTATGGACTCGTTGAGAATGATTCTGATCTAGTTCATGGCCTATTAGAAGTAGAAGGCGTTCTGGTGGGATCCTCACGGACAGAAAAAGATTGCAGCCAGTTTGATAATGATCGAGCGACATTGCTTCTTCGGCCCGAACCAAGGAATCCCTTAGATATCATGCAAAATGGGTCTTGTTCTATCGTTGATCAGAGATTTCTCTATGAACAATACGAATCGGAGTTTGAAGAAGGGGAAGGAGTCCTCGACCCGCAACGGATAGAGGAGGATTTATTCAATCACATAGTTTGGGCTCCTAGAATATGGCGCCCTTTGGGCTTTCTATTTGATTGGATCGAAAGGCCCAATGAATTGGGATTTCCCTATTGGGCCAGGTCATTTCGGGGCAGGCGGATCATTTATGATGAAGAGGGTGGGCTTCAAGAGAATGGTTCGGAATTCTTGCAGAGTGGAACCATGCAGTACCAGACACGAGATAGATCCTCCAAAGAACAAGGCTTTTTTCGAATAAGTCAATTCATTTGGGACCCCGCAGATCCCCTCTTTTTCCTATTCAAAGATCAGCCCTTTGTCTCTGTGTTTTCACATCGATAATTCTTTGCAGATGAAGAGATGTCAAAGGGGCTTCTTACTTTCCAAACAGATCTTCCTACATCTCTATATAAACGCTGGTTTATCAAGAATACGCAAGAAAAGTACTTCGAATTGTTGATTCCTCGCCAGAGATTGCTTAGAACCAATAGTTCATTATCTAATGGATTTTTCCGTTCTAATACTCCATCCGAGAGTTATCAGTATTTATCAAAGCTGTTCCTATCTAACGGAACGCTATTGGATCAAATGACAAAGACATTGTTGAGAAAAAGATGGCTTTTCCCGGATGAAATGCAAATGGGATTCATGTAACAAGAGAAAGGTTTCCCATTCCTTAGCCGGAAAGATATGGGGCCATGAAACAGGGATTAAGTGGAACAGAATTGACTGGGTGGTAGAGTCGTGGAAACACCTGTTTCTTCCATATTTTTGACCTTAGCTCCATGGAACAATATACTACTGCTGAAACATGGAAGAATTGAAATCTTAGATCAAAACATTATGTATGGATGGTATAAACTGTCTAAACAAGAATTCTTGAACAGCGAACAACCAGAGCTATTACTCACTACATCAAAAAATTTCCATTAATGAAAGATGTAAATCCATTGGAAAATAAAAAATACGCATGTCGGATGAAATGGTTGTTGCTATCTGCTACAATGTTGCTATCTGCTACAATAACGAATCATTGGTTTAACTGAATAACTAAATCAAATAGATAGATATTTCTCTTCGTCTCAGG
>CM072807.1:86783737-86791237 GCA_037013495.1 Hippophae tibetana
ATTCATCTTACTACTTATATGGTCCACTTGCTGGCCTCTATTGGTTGAAGTACTATCAATGATGTTCTCGTTGGATGGGGAAATTGTTGATGCTTCAGCTGATTGTTGGCCTCTTGCGCGTGCGTCAGTTGATTATGTAGTAGTCATTTCGTTTTTGGATTTGAATCATGTTGATTCTTCGATGCGGGTTCATAGTGGACGTTTGCCTGGCTATGTTTCCGATCGTTCAGTCGCCACTCTGGCTCGCTACCCTACTTCATTTTGCAAGATTTTGTATGTCTGGTTCTATCTGAACTTACTTTATTTTAAAAAGGGCTTGGTCTGGACCCTCTGTTCTTGCAGGTGTAAGCGTGCTCCCCATGTAGTTTTCTTCGTTCCCGTGTAATCAGGTGCGAGTGTAACGAGTTTGTTTGAAATAAGTCCAATGAGATGATACGAAAACCAAGAGTGAAAAGCTGGCTTAGAAGAAAGTATAGTGGGGCATGGTTTAGAAGGTAGGTTACCTGCTCGTAAGAGGCAGTCTAACTTAGTTAGAGGAAAGCTTGCTCATCAGAAGGATAAGCAAGGTTTTATGAATTCTCCTAGCCCTAGCAAGGCTTATAAGATAAGGCTAAGCGAAAGCAAAGAGGGGAGCCCTTTTGTAATGTAATGAAGGTTTGGTGTTGATTCTAGACTAGACTGGAAAGAATCCTATGACTGACCTAGCTTCAATTTTTTGTTTTTTCGGGAAAAGCGGAATCCGCGGGAGAAAAGGGATCCTTTGGTTCAGGATAAAAAAGATATGTTAGTTCGGAATAAACTGGATATGCTGCTGAGGGAAATACTGCTTCGAGAGAGGGCGGTACGGAAAGAATTGAGTGATTCACCTAAGACTTCAAAGCGTTATGGTTGTGCTTCTTTAGAGGGAAGCAAAGCTAAGAACAATTCAATACCCGTCTACTTTTTCATCTACTTTTTTAAAAAAGGAAGATTTCACTTCGGAAAACCAGGTAAAAATGACCGGCTTTCGCGAAAGCTCCTTTGAGCGCTCCTGTCGACTCATAGAAACTAGAACCAATCTGTTTTGTTCCACTTTGAAGCATGACCGGCACCGTTGCAACGGCCATCAACGGCAACAAGTGGCGTCATCGGATGAAGACTTCTGCTTTAGGTGATTCGGGTGCAGATGCGTCTTTCTCTTTGGATTATGAGTCGGATACTTCCTTCATATGAAGCGGATTCCCCGGTGTCTGCGTATGCGTCTGTCGATACGTCTTCGGATTCGGCATCTGAAAGAGTTTAAGTTGAACAGGCGCACTCACTGAAGGAAGCCTTCCGACCCGGAATAGGCCTATTCCGCTGGTTCGGATTGGGAAAGAGCGGCCGTAGACTCTGGTTCTTAGGTAGGATGCCTACCTATGCTATGTATGATTCATCGGATTATTCTTATGCTAATTCAGTGGGTGATTCTACTTATTCGGCGTCTGAAACAATGTACTCGAATGCTTACTTATCTATTCCCATCCACCACCCAACTCGGTCGGGATTTGAGAAACTACTCAGTCAGCCCGGTTTATAGACCTTACAACCAGGAAAGAAAGTTCCTGCTACTGGAAAACAACTCCCTCCGCCCTTGTTCGGGTTCTATACCAGACAAGACCCCTTGCCGTCGGACTTGCCTTTTCTTTTAGTCATCGACTACTTCTGTATATTTGAAAGAATCTTATTCTTCAGGCTTCCAAATTCACCGCCCTCCCTTGAATATAAATGGACGTCTTTTCTTTTTTAGTGGTGGCATCTTCCTCATTTGAAACAGTTGATTCATATGCTTTTGTCTCAGCGAATGAAACAGCATATTTAGATGCGGGGCGGAAGACTACTTGGCTTTAGCAGCGTATGATTTGGCCTCTACGGATGCAGAGAAATCGGAATTCCGAAAGGAATGAAACGGAGCCAGACATGTATAGAAGGGTGGGTTAAAGACCTATAGGAACGCCAGGGACAGATAGGAGAATGACCAGTTCGCTAAGTGTGAAATAAGAGGCTATGAAGCGTAGCATTATTCCAGGTCAGCTTCTCCATTCTTCTTTCCAACCAGGCTCGCCTCAATTCAGGTATAGGGTACCTTTCGGACCCTAACACCACAAACCTTCTTTGTTTGTTATACGATATGATATGCTTTGGCCGAGATGTCCGAGAGGTGCCAGGGGGCTTTGTCTTGTATTCTCTCTCATAGTCCATTCTTTCAAGAATGAATACGCCCCCCTCAATAGAAGGCCTGTCGACTTGGCTTCCATTAGCGTGTACTGGATACGAAATCTTTCTTCGAGTGGCTCAGTGACCTTCCCAATCCAATCATCAGTTCTATCTGCTCCAAGCGGTTATTTCTCTTTTTTGAGACCCGATCGATGGAGTTCTATTCTGCTCATTCCTCTGATCCAAGAGTAGAAGACTATGCCGTGGCCTCTCTGAACGCTTTCTCTTTCTAGACTCCTTCAGTTCCTTGACACTGGCATTTCGGCCTAACGTCAAGAGTTGCTCGATCTTTGGTTAGAAAATATCCCTTACCTTCCGCTCTAACCGAACCACCCGCCGCCCGCCCAGCTCCAGAATCATCTTATTCCCTACCCGATCCAACAACAGCCCCTCCTGCGCCAACCGAGCTAACAGCCCGATAATCCAACTTTCTTTTTTTGACCCACCGTATTGTTTTTAACTTTCCCGAGTTCCTCCTCTGGCTCATCATCTCTACCAGCGTCTATATGCCTTTTTTGACTCACATCTGCTCTCTGCATTCCTCCTTTCCGGCTAATCGCGAAAAGGAGCTGCCTTGTTAAGGAGTCAAGCGCTACTATGGCTTCCAAATCCCGTCCCAACTCTTGCCAAAGGCTGCGGTGTGGCATGCTCAACAAAAGCATTCAAAAGCAATCACACTTTCAGAATGAGAATCTTAAATCCGAAATCTCAAACAAAAAAAGCGCCATACTTTAGAAGGATATTTATCGGTCTAATCTTTTCGATCAGTCTCATGCTATCGGAAGTTTCGGTGGAGGTAGAGACACAAACTCTGCCAACAGTGGAGTGGAAGTTGTAGTGAATCATTCTGGCCCGACAGGGATCCATCAACCTAATAACCCAAAAGTCGCAGAAGTGGGTCACTCAATTGACAATCAGGATTCATGGGCGTTTCTTTCTAGTTTATTGATTCGGGCTCAGACTCAATTGAGAAAAGATCTTGTCCCCGCCCCCCCTTCTTATAGTATGTAAGTACTACTGCGCCCCTATTTGAGTAAAGGCCCTTTTCTAGTGAATTCTTTCGTGCTAGGGCGCTCATCCGTTGCTTCTTGGATTCACTTACCGAATTTGAGTGGCTCCATGTCACAGCCATATGACTTGTCACAACTCAACACTCCTTCAATTGGAACTTCTCCTTACACCGGAGAGAGAGAAGGTGCTTTAGCCCACCACATGGAGGGTGGTACATACCAACAACCTGGTTTAGCAACTAGAATAGGAATGACGGGCCAAACAACTTCATGAGCTCTGACTTTGCTTCTGTTGGTGATAGTGATGGTGCGGGGTCGGAGGATGGATACTAGTACTGGGACTGATTCCGATGCGAGAAATGTTCCTACCAGCGCTGTCTCCTCGTCCATACCTATAGTCTCTCTATCTCTTAAAGCTCCGGGGAATCTTCTATTGGAAATGGATGTGGATACGCGCGTGCGCCCATACCTGTAGGGATACTGGCTATATAATCGGAGGGGGTGCTACCTCGCCTACGTTACTTATTCCATTGCGGGATCCACTTTCCGGGCGAAGGTTCCACTGTTGGATAAACAACTCGGCAAAGTGGCTCAACAATAAGTTGTGCCTGGCATCAACTGAATATGGATCTTCGATAAAGGGCTATGGACCTGGACCCTCCTACAGGAAGATGAAGTACGTAGTCCTACCCACCCCCAAGTGACCAAGCTCTCCTCCTTGTGCAAGGCCCCTTAGGGCCTTTGACTTGCGATTGAATGAGTTGGTTTGCTAATTGGTAGCCTTTCTGCTTTCGGACAAGTAGTTAAAAGTAGTAAATAAATCCTTTCGGAAGTCAGGTTCATGTTGACGTGCCTTTGGACTTTCAGACAAGACTCAAAAAAAGCAAAACAAAAGCGTCGTTGCCCTTCCTCAACCGTTAAGGAAGATCGGAACAGGCTAAACAGGAGCATTGGAGAGGGCTCAACCAACATTTATATCTAATGGATCAACTCGTTGTTATATCATTCTCAGTTACGAGTGCTTATGCGCCTCTCTTTTTTAAGCTAGGAAATTCCATCCGGGTCAGTGATCACTATGCCTTCTTCTGCTTTGGTCATTCAACTAATCTCGTCTGGTCGGGCAAGTAATCGAGAACTCAGGAAGAGCCTTTTGATTCTGTGGAAACTACTCTGCCCTCGTCCATCGCCCCTGTAAGCCAGCCTGCTATCGTTCGGTCTCTCTAGTAATTAGCTCCTCTCGTCACAGGTCACTGCTATAACTTCCGACGTATAAATATACTTGATTGGTTTAAACATAAACCATTTCTTTTTTAACTTTATTGCATAGCCTTTTGTTTTCCCTGTCTTGTCAGGCTCGTCTGAGTCAGCGGGTCTGATCTTAGGTCCGCTAGTCTCTCTCTCCTTCTTTCGAGCCTAGGAGAACTTGGTTGCTTTTTTATATGTCCCTTAAACCAGAGTTTTTTGCCTCGAATAAGTGGAAATACATACACCACCGCCTGTAACAGGATTGCTAGTTGGCCCCCTTTTAGCGATATCCCTTTCAAACATGAGTAGGACTTATAGTGTTGGTAAAGTCATCCTTGGCATAAGCTCTAGTTGATCCCTGTTATGGCATTCCCATATGCTTCCTAATTCCTATATGTTTCCATATTCCCTATAGTGCTATACCATTCCCTCTCTTTTCTTCCCACTCCCTCACCGGTCCCCTCTGTAAAGATCTTTTCCTGCTTAGGTTAGCTCTACTTCCTACCCTAATGAAAGATCTCTCCCCCTTAGCAACAGGTAATCATTTTCAAGCCACAAGGCCTGCCTGGTCTACGCCCATAAAAATGGAGCATTGTGTCTCGATGGAAATATCCCTTTAGGTTGAGTAAGAAGCTATATCTCCATAGGTTGATCGTCTCAACGCTCCTTTCTTTTCAGCAACAAGTCCAGCTTAAGCCCTATCATGTCAATGTAACTAGTGACCTTCAAATGCAGTAAAATGCCTTCTTTCCTGGTCTCAATTGCCCTAGCCTTCTCCCCTTTCATCGCTCTGAACTCATCAAGTGCTAGTGGCCTAGTCTGCCTGCCTGCTTAGCTTATCTCTTCTATTTCTCATTTGTAAGGCCCTTCCCGTCCCTTGAGTGAGTTAGATAGCCCATTCCTTGCTGATTGCCCAACTTCGGGTATTTTCAAGGCTCATACTACAATAAGAGTCCGAGCGACTAGGAACAGGCTTGAATACAGAAAGAGATTCGTACTCTTTGCGCTTACTTACCCATTTGCTTATTAACAAACAAAGACAGCCATGTTCGCTTACCCCTTTGCCTACCAATGATACAGGAAGGCTTAACTCAGACCCGAACCCCCTATGATTGCTTCCACTTGAAAAGGCGCCCTTTGGCATCACTAATTGCGCTCCTCTATTCGTTCTCTATCATAAGTTCCAAGCTCTTCTTCCCTCTACTTTTTTAAAAAATAGATTTTCTTTACTACGCGAATTTCGATTTCTAGAAGTGGTGTCTGTAGCCTGTTGCTGTTGATTCGGCTTTTTATCCTTCCTATCTGTTATGTTTTTTCGAATAGTTCTAGAGGAAGGTCGGCTTATTTCCCTTTTTGCCTGAAAACGAGTTTGTACGGGCTTTATGTCTTTCTTTTTAGTTCTTCAAAGAGTTCAGTTCATAAGGGAGAGTAAAGCGAGGGAAGGATAAGAATAGATTCTCTGGTATCTCTTTCTCTTTGTAGAGATGTATGTAACTAGGGTTCTTTCTGGGCTGAGACAATCTCCTAAGCCATAAGAGAGAAGGCCTTGATTGGGAAGGAAGTAATTAGTAATCCATTCAAGAGGACCTTACCCTAGAGAAAGAAAAGGGAGGGAAAGAATTCTTCAACATAGTCACAAGAAGGTGATCTACGACCATTAGACCCCTAGAAAGAGAAACTACTAATAAGAGAGGGATATAAAAGAATGGAATGTCTTCGATCTGGCTGTTGTTCCCTGTAGGTTTATAGCACGCTAGGCTAGCTAATAATGGTATTCTATCTTTCTCTTCTTGTTGTTCCGCTCGATAGAATTGTTTAGAATCCTCTCATAGCTTCCTCTTTACCTAGAAATGCATACTAGAAAACGTCGATTAGAGAGCAGGGTTGTTCTAAGATATCTAGGTAGTTAAGGGCTTTACTAAGTAGTAGATATGGGATTGAGGGGCACAAGAGTAGGGGTTTACGAAAAGAAGGCTCCGGCTTACGGGTTGTACTCTAGAGGTAATGCTATACTCCATTCTTCCTCCTGTGGGGGGGCAGGCTCCACGACCTCCATTGGTTGACTGGATGCCCCCTGGTCCTTCGACAGTCCCCCCAGATCCCCCCATGGCTCCTGCTGTATAAAAAAATGCCCCCCACTAAGAGTACCGGATGTATTTTTCTTGCACTTAGGTTCTTAACTAGAAAACTCATCCGCTTGTCAATTCATTCTTGGTGTAATACTCACTCGTAAATGATTGGTGTCAGAATTTTTCACTGATCAGGTGTGATCAGTCTCATCCGTGTAAGAATTAGGAATTCCTCTTCCAACTTGTCCCGGAATGGGCGTTATGGCAAAGAACAAGAAGAAAACAAAAGGAGAAATTTGTCCAATAGTCACAAATGGAGCCTCCACAGGTTGACATCCGATCCAACCTAGTAGTAAGCAATCCGCCAAAAGCAACCAAAATATTCCTTGGTGAATAGGGCGAAAACTTGAACTACGCACATACATATTTTTAAAAAAAGGTAAAGCCAACAGACATATAAAAACTGGTGCTATTGCGGCTACACCTCCCGCTTTGTCAGGTATACTACGAAGAATGGCATGGATCGGTAGGAAATACCATTCCGGCACAATATGAGGCGGGGTGGACATCGGATTAGCAGGTATATAATTGTCGGGATGCCCCAAAACATTAGGAGCATAAAAAATCCAAATGGAAAAAAAGATAGCAAAAGCTACCCAACCTACTAGATCCTTTACATAAAAATAAGGGTAAAAAGTAATTTTATCCATCTCTGAATGTACACCCAATGGATTATTTGATCCATATTGATGCAATGCGGCCAGATGAAGAAGACTGGCGCCTACTAAAAGAAAGGGGAGTAAATGATGAAGACTAAAAAAACGATTTAAGGTGGCATTGTCCACGGAGAAACCGCCCCAAAGCCAAGTCACTATGGTATCTCCTACTACAGGTATGGCGCTAGCTAAGCTTGTAATTACTGTAGCTCCCCAAAAGCTCAT
>CM072807.1:86796237-86811237 GCA_037013495.1 Hippophae tibetana
TTTGTCATTGTCATTAGAGTGTTATAACAAAAAGAACGAGAAAGCTTTTTTATTTGTTTACTCGCAAACCTCGAATCAAACCTTTCTTTTCTACGCTACGATCTTTCTTCAAACCTGGGATTCTATTTACTGCGCTTTGATCTGCCGATGATGATTTAGCCGCTGCCACTTCTGAAGCTAGGGACCTAACCTCTTCCTTGAAGACCCTGTATTGGTTGTCTTTGTTGGCGGTGTACACTACTTTACTGAAAGCGAATAGTGCGCTACGCACCTGAAAGCAGAAAGCATCTACTTGCATGTGTTAAGCATATCGCACATGAATCAATAGAAGAAGAAGTAGCTGCCAATCGCTTAGTTCCGAATTCATACTTTGATTCATTCTAGCTCTTCTCTTAGGGATATAATAAGATATAATAGAGAGAGGGCTTAGTACACGTGGGACTTATGCCTTTCTTTTCGGATCAATGAGACAAGGAATTACTCAGGGCTGTAGTTAGGGCCTTTGCCAAAGGAATAGAATGGGACCCCTTCTAAGCGAGTCAATCCCAGTAGAGTAAGATCTGCCCTAGGGAATGGAATGGATTTCCTTAGTAGTTAGCACTTTGCCTCTTTTACTCTGAGCAGAGAAGGCACTATTTGATCCTTCACCACTGGTACACCTCTTTGTTTTTGCTTAGCGTTCGTCTTTCCCTTGCTTGTGTTCTGTGTATTCACCCCCCATTTACTTCTTGCAGAGATTTTATATCAGAGTCTGACAGTCCCAGATCTTAAGCATAATTTGCTACAAGGCCCGAGTTGACAGTTAATGGTTGCTATCGCTCACTGCACTTCCTCTTACAATTTCTAGTCAAAATGGATGCTGGGCATATCTACTGACCCGACGAAGCTGACGTAGTTCTATTCATCCATAGCTGGCAGTAACGCTACCTCTATCCAGCAGATGAAACGCCAACCAATCTATATCTAGCTTTAGCCGGGGCCACCCACCTATACAGAGCTTTAGCCATGCCCACCTAACCACGAAAGCATCCAAGATTTCCAGGGCTGTATGCCAAGCAAATGCAGATCCAACACTCCGCCTGGAGGGCAACCAAAGCACCTTCCTTCGGGACACCTTCATCTGGGACGCGCACCTTTATTCAGCTCTTCCATCTGGTTCCAATCCACTCAATCTGGTTTAGCATTTATAGTCCAGTCATCGGGGCAGTCTTAGCTTGCCCCAACCTATCTTCCTTTCCTACCCCCAACCCCAACTCATGGTCTTTTTATCCTTCTCAGGAACGCTTTCGAACGAGTGACCCAGCCACAGTCAACGCCTCCCCTGCGCTTTTTCATCTTCCCGGCCCTCCCCTTTTGAACCGAGGACTGTGAACCGGGATCACAGAACAGAGGGGGGGTGCCTACAGAAAGCGTTTTCGTCACTCCGGAATAATAAAGGGTTTGACTTTTAGTCAATTAGGCAAGGAATTTTGAGATGAGAAAGCACCTCATCTAAAATCCGGACCTAGTTATTCTTCCGTTAATCAAGCCAACGAAAAGCGCCTTATTCCTTAAGTGTCTTTCGCCAGCCAGCGTGACCCCAAATCTGTCTGACGAATAGAGTATGACCTACCAAACCTTATTATATAAATGAACTCCAGTCTCAAGCGCGCTAGATGTTAGGGACTCTCTTTCTTCGAATCAGTTTGAAATGGGATCTTTATCAATGGTAGTATAGGGAGGGGGTGTTTTCTTATGAGCCTTTTTTTTGCTGTATGTGCTAATAGGACCATAGGCTAAGGCTTTGCTCCTTATTAACTTGTGACGCTATTATGAGGAAGAGTGGAATAGAAGAGAACCTCTTAGGTTTAGCATGAGATTGGTCACACTAGTATAAGCATTAAGTTGGTATTAGGAACAGAATCTAATTTTTAACGGGGAATAGAGAATGGAGAACATCTCATCAGTATTGGCTTGGGGAACTCCCTACTTTAGAGGTAACTTATTTGTTTGGGGTTCGGGAAACATCTTTATGTTTTGTGATATTTGTGATTCTTCCTTTTCGTGAGTGGATCAATGGATGCCGGGGGAGGCTTGATCGATGTGCGGAACCAAATCCATGTGCCTATCTATCTATGGATCTCGTGTACCACAAGAATAAGAGCTGGTTTAAGGACGGAAGCTCCCGCTCCCGTCGCTCGTCTGATGGAGGCGTGTGTGCGGTTCAAAATTCTCTTGATTCAGCTTCCTCTTCAAGTCTTCCATATTAGATAGAATACCTAAATAGATATATGAGACGGCAGCGCGACTTCCGCCATGCTCTCCCAGGCGGTACGAGTCAAGTCTGATCCCCGATCCCTGTGGCATAATCTTATCTCTCCTAGCGGCTACTCCGAGGCGTGCAGCCACCTTACAGCCGAAAGCCGTTCCCGTACGGGTGCTGGTACGCTTACTCGCGACTAGCGAAGTCATCCTTGTTTTTTTTATGACGATCCGTCAGTACGAAAGTATCAAGCTGAGCTAGATCTAGGCTGCTGGAGAGCACTTCTACTCAGAGCGGCCAAGCTCACTTCGCCCCACACCGCTTATCTCCTTGCTATGTCATCAACCCGGATAAACCAGATTAGGAAAATGCGGCAGCGAAGTCTTCTGTGTGGAAGCGCTCCAATGAAGCACGAGCGGAGAGCTTCTGCTCGCTTCGTCGAATGTCACGAAGCTGAGGGGGCTAGGAGGTTACTAGGTAAAGGGGCTGATCCAGGGCAGCGAGAACGGAACTCAATAGAAGTTAGAGCCTATCCTAGACCAATCACAATGAACGCGGTCTTAGGAAGCAGACTTCGGGTACCGGGTCATTCTCTCGCTTTGACGCCCCGTTGAGGCAAACGTACCGAAAGAACCAATCTAAACTTGTTGGGAGGCTTTTCGCGCACTGGCGCTCCGAGCCGTCTTTTATTGAAGTAAGGTTCTGCCTGATTTATGTGGTTCCCCATCCGGGAGGTAATTACTTTAGTTTAGTGCAAGAGCTCGTTAAGCAGGAAGTGAAGCTCGGAGAGGAAGAGGAAGGTTCAAGCTCGGGAATGAGTTAAGTAAGTGGGAAGATTCCGCTAGGTAAGCGTGGATATGTCCCGAAGGCTCTATCCGGTTACGGCCCAGTGCTGGTAGGTTTCACTGAACACCAATCCCGTCAAATGAAAGATTTCACTGATTGACATTGAGGTTTCTGCGTAGGCTCGTTCCTTAACTTGAAAAAGGAAGAGTGAGGCTCATTTCACTCCGCTCACCTTGTTGCTGTTTGTATTCTTAGGGTTAAGGAAGGGCTTCTTTCTAAAGGAAGGGGCGATAGAGAAGTAGTCCTCTTAGTTGAAGAATAGTAAGCATCCCGGCTAGTTGGGACTTCTTCTTTTATTATAAAAAAGAAGAAGAATAAGGGTGGGCGTGATATAGCAGTTCGGGTGAAGAGGGGGTGGAGTAAGCTCCTTTTGGTGGTCCCCAGGGTTCGTCTTTCCTTCCCTCTGTGTTCTGTGTTGCGGTTGCAACCTAGCTATCTACCTTAGTAGGTTAGGTGAGGCTCTCTTTCAAACAAAGAGACTCGGAGTGCAGTGCGATCGCTTAGTTCCAGAACGACTATGAGCTACATGAGGCGGGCGGGAGGACAGGACAGAGAGACGAGCATACTGAGACTAAGGGTCGCTAAAATAGTGGTGAGTATCGACGGTGGGCGGAGAACTCTGATCCCAGGTACCAGCAGATGCATTTCACATCCTCGCCTCTTTGAGCTCGTATCTCAGGCCCAGGAACTTGACCAGTAGCGGTGCTCACTCACGTGTACCTGTACAAACAACAAGCCTTCACCACCAACTGACACAGGAACGGGTTCTATACTTGCCGTTTGCTTTGAAGCAGTTAGCCCGACCTCAGCAAATGGTTATCCGCCAATCAATAGTTATCCGGCCACCACGTAGGCACCTTCTTTTGGCCGTGGGCTTTCTTTCTCAATCAATCCTATCTTGACCGTCGTCAATTGACGCAGATGCTCACGATACAAGGGCAGCGTTGGCTGACCCACCACGTACATGCTCCGGTCATAAATTGTTATTTCTCGGAAAGGATCGGTAAGGGGCTTTTTTCCACCTGCAAATTTTCTTTCTTAGTTAGAAGACTGACTGGTCAAAAGAGGGTAGCCACCGAAAAGAGAGGGCTATAGCAGGGTACTATGAATCTCGTTTAACATATCATCAATAGTTTTCAGCCGGAGATGCTTACCTATGCTTCAATCAAAGGGTTGCCCTTGTCACTCTATTCCAAGCAGACCTGGGGTTGACCTTGCAATTCCTTATCCAGCTTATTTGATTTCGGCGCATGAAGCGCTTGTAGATCGTTGTTTGATTTGTGAAGGGGCTTATATCTTCCATCGTTTTCTTATTTTTCATAGCCGCCTAGGCTTCCTACCCCACCTTCACGCTCTCAGTCTTGCTCTTACTTGACCTTACTCCCCTGTTGTGTGTGGACCAAGGGGGGTAGAGCACTCGTTCGTGGCGTTCCCCAGCAGTCTCGATCTCTCAGAGCACTTGTAACCCCAGCCAGAAATGGTTAGCCGCTCGGAAAGCCATGAGAAGGAGCTCTGCATTTGACCTTAACGGGTTGGGTTTAATATAAAAGTTTCGGGGCTATTATTAAGTGCTTGAGATTTCCTCCTCAGGTTGGTCTTTGCCCCAATAAAGAAATAAGGGGTTTTTTACTACGCAAGCTATTATATGGATTGGTACTTGCCGCCTTTTATTCGATAAATGCAATTCGCAATTCCGCAAGTGCGATCCTCTTTTTATTAGGGAGTGGTCATATCTGAGATCCAATGTGAATTGGATCTCAGATATGATATTCTCGATAGATTTATTTGGGCATATATTCATATTTCTCATAATGAATTACCTGCCCTACTACCTGCGAGGCAAGGGAGCAACTTGTCCTGGTCTTACGCTGAAAGTGGTGAAAGTAGGAGCCCGATAAAGGTGGTCGAAGAGAACGAAAGGGCGCCACTCGTCGTTGAGTTGTTGAAATACACCTTCTGTAGGTCCTCGCAAATAGAGAAGTTCAGATCAGATACCGAGGCGAAAGAAGAAAAAGCTCCGTTGTCGTTCGTATGTCGGTAGGTGCGTTTCGTCAATGTATGTGTTTTAATAATCTGGGTCGTATCGACCGGATTGGAGCCGTTTAATAACTTTCCTTTGCTACCTTAACTTTACCATAAACTGGTGGTGGAACTACTGGACCATAAGGCTGGCCTATGCCCATAAACAGGTGGAACAGGTTCTTTCCCAGCCAAGGATGGATAAGTGCTCCTCCCACAAAGAAAGCCTGGACAACCATAGCCCTCCCCTGGACGACTAGTCTAAACGACCATTAGACCTCACTGTCTTCCTATAAGTGACCGCCTGTGAAACTATCTTCCTCAATGACCGCCAGTTAGTGACATTTCAAAGCAGTACGCCCCCGCCGCGTATTAGCCTCCGCTCTACCACCGCTCACTCATAGATCGAACCTCCCTAATAGATAGAGTCAGACTCCCTCTGCTCCACAAGCTGTTTATGTTTCTGGACCAACCAACTCACTCAATGCAGAAGCGGATTCAGAATCATATTATTTAGAGTTATGTCATTCCAGACGACTTATGCATGGAGAAGGGTCAAGGCTCCGAGAAAGAGCCTATACAAGATAAGATGTTCAAAGAGTGGGCAAACAAATTCTTAGAAAAAAAATTATGAGTTCAATGACCTCGGTAACAAAATGTACTTGACTGGAGCGGGACTCATTCATTGCCCTAGAAAAAGGGCGCGCAACGATGGAGCCTTGGCGACCGACCGAACACGATTCAGATCCAGCTTAAGCCGTGATGGTGACCTCCCATAGTCTTAGCCCCCGGTGTGGAGTTACATACGTTCTGATCGCCCCTTCCAACTATGCAGCGTTCGTTCCTGCGAGGATAGGAGCTTTCTGTGTCCTCACGTTCTGGTGATCGACCAAGGCGGGTGGAATCGACCATCTTTCTATTGGTTATAATACAGGAGCGAACGTCCGCGGCAGGAGATTGTTAAGGCAGCAGGGGAATAATTATGAAAGGAGACCTCCACAAGCAACTCAGCAAGCAAGGCCACAAGCTGAAGCAAGACCACCAGCCCACATGCTTCTACTTCATTTCGGTATATCGGGGAGCATTATTCCTAGAAAGTGGAATGGTACCCCGACAAGGAAGGAAACTATCCCCAACTGGATGGAGCATGTACGGCATGTGCCCTTGAGATGATGGGCGGCTACTGAGAGGACACAACCAACAAAAGTGGCCCCGTTTTGACTTCAAACAGAGGGCGACCAGACGGGGAGCGTTGAGTTAGGCTGGGGAGTGGGCGTCAAAGCAGAAGAGATTCCTAATTATTAGTGACCTTTCCACAGACTCCAATCGGGCCAGAACAAAGGCCTTTGAGTGCGTTGTTTCAGGCCGTGAAGTGCGTGCCAATCATGATAGTGGTTCTCACAATCTTTTCTGGAGCTATAAGTGGTGTTCTATTACGATCTTTCTTCGAGCTGCTAAAAAGCACTCTTCTTATGAGCCGACGTCAACCGTTATAGTATATCCATATCCATTTGTTCGATCAGGAAGGAACATCTTCCACCTCTCCTGAGGGACGTGATCTTGCCCGGTAATTCAGAGTTCTCCATGACCATGAAGCTGACAAATGGAGCCCCTAACTAGCGGTTGCTTGCGAAGAAGGAGATACCTTAAGAATACCAAGCAATGGATACCCAGCAAGCAAGTCATAATCGAGTCATTGTCGTTCGGACGATCATAGTCGATTACGTGATGAGGACGATCCTAAAGTAAAAAAAGGATTGAGAAAACCAAGGCCCGGCCCTAAAGAAAGTAAAGACGTAATACACTGACTCCCGTTACCGGAGAAAGGAAACAGCAAAAGAAGAAGAATAAAGCAAAGGAGCGAGTGAGACACTCTTTTGTTTGGAGGTTCTCGAGTGAGAATCCATATCGGATTGATAAAGCCCAAGGCCTCAAGGGAAAGGTGCCTAGCCCACGTGGTAACCAACCATTAGATCCTATCTCTCAGAAGTGTGCATCTACAAGCGCACCCAACAAAAATGAATATGCTCCTGAATATTGCCCCGGCTCGGCACCACTTATAGTACGCTACGCCGAACGCACAGAGGCGCCCTTCTTAGGGTGGCACTGCGGACATATACAAGGCCAAACTCTATTCGTTCTGAGCCCAATCGTATTTGGCTGGTCTTCTAGTTCCATATTTGAATTGATACGCCGAAGAAGCAAGCCTACACGAACGAGGCAAAGTCGGACTAGTATCTATGGTGAAATCCCAGCTACTAATAAGCCTTTAAGCCTTCTTCTTAGGTGTCTGCCAGTGAAGCGGTTAAAGACCTCGTTGCATCGATCGTTGTTTTATTAATGACTTATGAAGTTCCACCCCCACCTGACGAGGTACAACCTCTATTGCAACAGATAAAGCAACAACCTCTATGGATGGAAACGGCTACTGCCTCAATGGAAACATCTATGGCTACAGCCGGAAAAAAACAGATCTACGAATAGCTGACGCCTCTAACAACGTATTTCAGAGGAGGGGGTTAGGCGGTCCCTTAGACACTTTCACATCTACATCTACTTATAACAAGCACATACACTTTTTCAAGCTTGAATCCTGTTATCTTAACTGAAAATGCCGTTACTTATAGCCCGGCAGCTACACATTGGTCGAGACTCACACGACAGTCGATACTCAGGATTTCGTTTCGCTAAGTGGCCTGTAGACTAGAATAGTAAACCTCACCCTAATTTAACATCTGCTTGAACTCCCGATATACTTTTAAACAAAAAAACTTCTCGAGCTGGATGATTAGATTAGTATATGAATTCCCTGGTTACTTTTTTCCAAAGACCCCCATGAGCAAGCCAAGCTACTCATGTCAAGCAGCTAACTTCGAGCTAGAACTAATGGATTAGCATTAATAGTAAGTTACCCGGGGGATTTATCTCCGGCTAAACAGAGTTGCCTTCCACATGTGCACTGAAACCAGAGTCTGCTACTCGCCTTAGGCAAAACCCGGCTTGAACCTAATTTTCCTATCTTAAATAAGGCCTGAACGGTGGCATCAAAGCCTTGGAACGGCTGCCGCGCCTGATTCGACTCACCATTATTCGGCCTTCCTTGTCTTCGCATTACCCTAATTTCTTAATCCAAATGGCCATAGGAGAAGCTGAGTTAGCTAACCTAAGTCCGTAGCTAAAGTTCTCAAACAAGAGTTCCATTCCCCTTACTCGTATTGCAGGTAAATCCCGTTACTAGTAGTTCTGGTTAGCCCACTTGCCCGAGCACACTCTCAACTTGTAGATACGCCAATCCAGCCTTTCCCCACAAGAACAGAAAAACCAACAGACCACGAACACCAGCACGCATGAAAACAGCCCTTTTGAAAGCATACCCAAGGGAGCGGACATCCACCCTCCCATACTGAAAAGGAAGACTAAAAGAAGAGCTTGAATGACCAAGGAAACCGACTTGCCCCGTGGCGGGGGTCAAAGTAGTCAAAACAGTCCATTCGGGGTAGGAAGGCAAGAATCCCAGCTTTCTTCCTTGACCAGTGGATATCGGACTCTTCTCTCCACGCGCAAGCAAAGGTCTCTCGAGCCTCCTTGGAAAGGTTTTCGATTCGGAGACAGGCAGGCGATGATGCAAGTTCCAAGCACTCGCAAAGGACTTTCGTCGAGAAGTTTCTCAATCAAAATATTGGAGTGAGTAGATTTTCCTCTCCTCCATAAAGAAGGTTCTTGTGCCTCAGCATCAAGTCCGCTGGCAAATCCGACCCGGAGCTTTAACTTGACTTTGTTGGTACTACACCTGCACCTGATGGACAGTTTGAGAGCGAAGCGGGCACATCTATGAATTCAAAAGCCTTATCCTGACGCGCCGTGCGCCATCTTTTCTTTCTCTTAGCCTTAGAAGGGCACCTATGAGATCTCTGTTAATCTTTGCACATCCACTGCTTAAGCTTAACCACCGAGTCAAACTAAGACCAGGATAGGAATCAATAGGACTCTTCTACTGCCTATGATGTGAACAAGATGAGACTTTCATTTTATTTAATAGAATGGTAAGCCGGGGAAGACCAAGCCCTTTTTAAAATAAAGTAAGTTAAGGCTGAAGCAATTAAGTGTAAAGAGGACGAAGGCAAGGAAAGCGGCGGAAAGAAAATAGATTAATACAAGACAACAGAGGGCACCTAGAGCACTAACCAACATTGGCTTACAGAGTACTAAGGTCACATTAGAGCTCTCCAGGAAAAGAAGTAAGGAAGGGGAAAAGGTGTTCTTCATTTGTCAACAGAGGCGAGAGTAGTAGTAGTAGCCTACTAGTAAAGGGCAAAGCAGCTAGGAAAGAGGTATTAACCAGTCATAAGAAGGTCAGTCCTAATCTTTCTTACTTAGCCTAATGGCGAAGCAAGGATGGCTACTAAAGGCAACGGAAACTAGAAGCAGAAGATAAGGAATTAAGACAGCCACTAAGGAAGGCATAAAGGCATAAGGACTCAAACTGCTACTAGTCCCAAGGCAAGAAGACCTAAAGCAAAAGGCGAAGAAGAAAGGAAAGAGATTAAGACATAGGGAGAACAGACCCTACTGGATAGCTTAACTGAGTGAGGCTAGCCGATGGAAAGATACTAAAAGAAAGAGAAAATAATAACTATTAGTCTAGTCCATTAATCCTTGCTTGAAGTCCCAAACAACTAAGTGTAAAGAGGACGAAGGACGAAAGCCAAAGGCGAGGAAAGAAGAAGACTAACTAGATATGTCTATAGTACCATAGCTGTAAGACCTAAGGCCGAAGCAAGGATAGCTGCTAAAGAAAGAGAAAAGAAACTAGAGACATAAAGAAGAAGACTGCTAATAAGGCGGTAAGGAAGGGAAACTAAGGCAGCTAAGCCACTAGTACGAAGGAGCAAGCGGAGGCCCCCGTTCCATCCACTAACCATGTAAAAAAATGATGGGTAGAATGGCGCGGCGCTGTAGGAACCGGTCGGATTCGAACCGACGAATAGAAGTTTTGCAGACTCATGCCTTAGCCGCTTGGCTACGGTCCCCTATCAATTCCATGTCTTTCCCCCTTGTCCGACTTTGCTTCACAGGGTGAGACCAGGAATAACAGATGCCGGAATGCTTTGGGAGGAAGGGCACAACATAGGTGGAGATGGATTTTCATAAAAACTCTCTAAAACTTGAGAATCTAAGAGTTCTCCCTACCTCCGTGGCGACAGTATAAAGAAGCATTTAGGGGTTTGTTGATGATCCATGATTACAAAGTGGATCAAGCCTCTGAAACCGGACTCTTTCTTCCCTCTCGATTCCATCCCCTTAAATCTGAATGATCTGGAATTCCTTTCCCATTCCGTATATCAACTAATGGGGACACCGGGAGGGAAGAGATAAAGCACCCCGCTTACTTTTTATCTCCATCTCCAGAAAAAAATCTTTTTGTGCTCTGTCCTTCACTCCAAGACGTGTATCATCCTTTCCTTTAGAGTTTTTATTAATATTAGGCTCACCCGGCGGGGGACAAAGAGAGTCTAGTCAGTCAAATGTAGTTTTAGTTAATTCCTCGATTACTTACTATAAATTGATTATTGTTTTATTCAAAAAAAAGAGATTTGAAAATGGGTGAAAATCTATGTATTTCACTGAGGGTATAAAGCCCTATATATACATGTAAAAAAGCATCAAAAAAAGGAAAGTGCTATATACAGCAAGACCTTCTTACTATATACAGAAGATACAGAATCAATATGAATCAAGATGCCTAACACCCCCCCCCTCAAACTCAAGATGCCTCAAGGGATAACATCTGGAGTTTGGATACTCAGTATCGGAATCGCACAGTGGTGTGGGACTTCGTAAGAAGATCCGCGATCTGAAGCTCTGAGGGCATTGAACCCTGTAGAAAGTGATGGCGAACGAGGTGCCCTAAGTGAGTAAGGCTATTTCGATATGTTTTGTTCGCTCATGAAACACATCATTGTGTGCTATTTGGATAGCACTCTTGTTGTCACAAAAGAGAATAGTAGGCCCAGAAAAAGTGACTCCCATATCTTTAAGTAACCATCGCAACAAAATAATCTCTAATGTAGTATCAGCAAGAGCCCTTTACTCGGCTTCTGCACTAGAGCGAGCAACCACTGTCTCTTTCTTGCTCTTCCAAGATAGTTGAGAGTCACCGAAGAAAACGCAAAAGCCAGTAGTGGAGCGACGATCTGTAACATCACCAGCCTTAATACCTTACTTCAGCTTTAAGAGGTAGGGGTTGCCAAGCTTGACTAATAGAATAGGGGTAGGCAGTAATGGCAAGGTTTCCAGAAGAGTCAAGCTATTAGATATCTAAAAATACGTTTAGCAGCTACTAAATGAGGGACCCGAGGAGACTGCATAAACTTGTCTACAAGTCCAACAGCAAACGAAATATCTGGGCGAGTCAGAGTTAAGTACTGGAGACCACCCACCATACATACTCCTATAGGCCGATGGATCTGATAGCAGCTCACCATCATGAGAATACAGCTTGGCATTAAGCTGGAGTCACACAGGGCAACCTGTGAAGCATTCCATGGCGTACTTCTGCTGAGTTAGATGCATACCCGGAGACCGAAAAACTTCAATCCCGGCTAGAGGACCAAGATCTTTCATATGAAACTGCTTGCCAAGATGTTGCTTCGTTTGATGAATAGCAGCAGAATCATTGCCTGTAATATCTTTTTTTGTTCATTTTCTTTTTTTATTCAAAAATGGGGATATACCTGAAGCGCTTGACAAACAAATAAGGTGTGATCCAGCTGAACTACTATCTAATGTTAGTAGTGCTGAATTTATCAAAGCCTGTTTGAGTTGAGTCCATAGAGAGCCTTTGAAAGCTTACACAAATAGTCTGGATGAATAGAGTCTTCATAACCGGGAGGTTGGCCTCGACCTCTTCTTTGAGATCTCCGTGAAGGAAAGCGTTCTTGACGTCTAACTGGGATGAGAGTTGGTCCAGTGCTGAATGTAAGTGAGTGCGAATGGTACCATTTTGAGCAACTGGACTGAACGTGACGTCTCGGCATAATATAGACCATACTCTTTTTCATAGCCTTGAGCAACCAAGTGAGCTTTCTTACTCGTGATAAAAGCCTTTTGCTACAAGCCGTTTGTACCTCTATATAAAAAAACCATCTTACTTGTATTTGATCTTGTAAGCCCACCTTGACCCAACAATGTTTTTGTCAGGTGGTGGAAAGACAAGATCCCAGGTTTCATTCTTTTGAAGAGCTTCCATTTTTTCTTTTCTAACATAGCTCGTTTCCAATTATCATCTGATTTGGCTTTATCGTAAGATAAGAGTCCGGTTCCATGATTTTTTAGATTTATGAAAGACTTGTGCTCAAGTCAAGAGAGTAGGAACCATAGGAGAAAAATCGATCAATAGGAGTGTGGATCTTCTGAGATTGGGAGAAGGATATAAGGGGCCCTGAGACTCAGGAGCTTCAGACAATTGATTGGATTACCAGCATTCACTTGCTTATCGTAGAGGCTGTAAGTCTGAGAATGGGCTGTGACGTGGACTGGTCATGCCTGAGCATGGGCTGCTGAAAATCCGAAGATGAATGCTGCTGAGACGCGGAGGACCACTGTAGAGCCCCCTATATTGTAAGTGGTTGGGGCTGAGGAGGACATGGACTGCTGCAACGTCTGACCACACTGCTGTAACGGCTTAAATTCATGAATGGCTTTCAGCTGCTGCTGCTCAAGATTCTCCCCCCAAATTCTAGCCAAATCCGAAAGAATAGAAGAGAAAAATCTACTTTCATCAAACCGGTCCGGCCCTTTATGTTTATGTTCTTCACTATATCCAACAAAGCTCCAACGATTTTATTTTGAGAAAACTTGTTTCTTTGTGAAGCATCAATATGAGGAAAACAGAGACATCCAAAGGCTTTGAAATAGGAAGAGTCTGAAATCTTTTGAAAAAGCTTTTGATGAGGGGAGTCACCTGCAATAGTCGACGATGGCAATCAGTAATTAATATGCACTGCTTTCTTAAACGGCCCATAGGTACTGAGAAACTTTGCTTGCATCAGTTTTTAGCAGTCTAAGTGATGTGCCTTTGTTTAAGGGGGGCAAGCAAGCCACTGATCATTAACTCAATCGAAACTTGTTCCATTGCACTTATGGTTATACTTATCACCTACTAAATCTCTTTACGTTCTCCAACACAAATGCAAAAAAACACGCTGAAAGATGAATGCGGTATAAATTGGGGGTGTTGTTTATGGCGCACGGAGTGGCAGTGATTCGCGCAAGTCGAGTGAGAAGGAGGACTTTCTCTCTCTCGCCCGACTCGCCCCCCTATCTAGTAAGGCTTTGGCAGCGGAAGTAGGGAAGAAAGAACCTCGAAAAAAACCCGGCTCCAGCTACCTTTAGCGGGGGATCGCTCCCTGTGATCTCAGTCGTTTCGGCTGCGACTGAGCCGTCTCTTCAACTTCTTTTCTTTACCCGCGGACTCCGGAACACATTCGGTAGGCTGGTGTTCCTTCGACACTAGGTTCAGCAGCCTTTTCTGGATCACCAGCCGACTCAGAACCAACTTCAGTAATTTGCTCGGCAGGAGGCTTTGACATGATCGGTGCCTCGGCCCGTGTAAGGGGGGAGGACCGATTCTTGAACTTCTTCAGCTTGGACTGGTGGTGAAATTCGAAGGATCGCTGCCAAAGGAGGGATGACAGCAGCCCGCTGTAAGCCGGAAGTTACCTCGGGAGGAGAAGGAGGAGCGTCGGGATTCTAGTTGCCCCTCATCCCATGACGAAGTGCGGAGATCATTTCTTTGTCGGACGAAATCGATTCGACCGGTTGCTCGGCTACTTTTCCTTTCTCCGGATCCGCTGGAGCTTCCTTCGCCTTCGTCTTCGGTTCTGTATTGCAAAGAAAAGCAAAGTTAAGGCAAGAAAAAAAAGAATGAAATACGAATGGATTGCATTCGAAAATGAGTATACCAGTATAAATTCTAAAGAGAGCCTGAACTGGCCTCCCGAAAGTTGGCTCAAGAGAGTCCTTTACGGCCCTCTCATACATAGACATCTCTTCCTCTACTTTTTTTTTAGAATGGCTCGTGCTGTGCTTCCGAAGGGAAGAGACTCGCGATGTAGCTATCGGCAACTTTTTCAGGTAGATAGTCGCCGGGATCATCTCAAATCTTGGCCTCGCCTCTCTTTCCGGGGATGCATGCTGGCTGACGGGTGCTGAACCTCCCTTTCCTTTCATGATCCGGGTTTGCTGGCTGGTGACCTTTCCGATGTTGCGATGATCTGGGTGGCTGCCCCTGCTCGGGAATGGGTCCATATGTGGGTTCAGGAGGAGGAGGACTTCGACTCCCAACCCTTTCTTGATCAGGGCTTTGAATGTCAACAGCTTGTTGATTCCTTTCGAGAAGTAAGAAAACGTCAGTTGATGCCACCATCGGACATACTCCAAGACCATCTTGCCCTCTCTGTCATCCGGCATTATCACGAAAGCAGCCCCGGTGCCCTTTCTCATCATATGTGCCCAGTACCCCGCCAGCTCCAAAAGGTTAAAGATGACGCGCTTGACGTCGTGACCGGGTGCCGGAATGAATTGGTCAAAACAAAATTGTCTTGAAAACCGGTGGGGATTTTACGGTTCTGCCCGAAGCACGTTGCCCTGCCGTAACGTCAGAATGCCGCATCGCATGGAGATCAGATACTCTCTTTGATGCATTTTCACAACAGCAATAAGTAGCAAGGGCCCTTTTCATTGACCTTGTCGACCAATCATACAAGATTTAGGGCATCTCTTAAATACCATGCTTGTAGGGCCGCCACGTGAAGCTCATCGGATGACAAATAAAGAGACTGGCTATCTTCGCATCGAACTTCCCGGCTTCAATGTTTTCGCAAGCATCTCCG
>CM072807.1:86821237-86838737 GCA_037013495.1 Hippophae tibetana
CAGGGAACGGATCCTTTCCTCTTACGTCACGACCAAGTCGGGAAATGAATTCGCAGTTTCGAAGCTCCGCGCGCTTGTCGCGGAGTTATGTGGGGAATACGGAGCAACTTCCCCCCTATTTCGAAATTTGCTCAAAGTCCGGAGAAACTTTGAATTTTTTGGCCGCTTCGACTAGTCCATGATGCCTCCCGAGCGGAGGCGGGGAATAAAAAACGGAAATGAAAGAATAGGGTGAGGGATAAGGGGGGAAGCCACTAAATTGAAGGCTTCGCTCGCTCGCTCTAACGCTCGTTTAGTAAACAGCGAGTGGAGTGCATAAGCCCCTTTAGAGATAGGGGTAGGGGAGCGGCTTTCTTGTGGTAGTAATTGCGAACATCTCTCCTTTTCTCTTAGCGTGCACAGTTTGCTTGCATGCCGCTTTAGGCACATCTATCTTTCTTAGTTTCACGCTGGCCTAATGAATGAAAGTCAGTCTTTTAGTAAGCGTATATAAACAGTTGTTTAGTCTATAAGCAATTCTTTAGTGGCCGCACCGAAAGGTACGTACGGTGGAGGTTGGTTGAAGATGATGTTACGCGGCGTTCAGAACCAGCCTTGAAGTGAATGAATTAGAAAGAACGGGAAATGAGACGACTCTTTCTTGAACTATATCATAAACAGATCTTCCCCTCCACACCAATCACGAGTTTTTCTCCATTCCTCTCGTATATCGTCGTAACGCCCTTAATGCTAGGTTTTGAAAAAGACTTTTCATGTCATTCCCATTTAGGTCCGATTCGGATCCCTCCGTTGTCTCCTTTTCCTCCTGCACCTTTTCCTCGAAATGAGAAAGAAGATGGTACACTCGAATTGTCTTATTTAAGTGCTTATTGCTTGCCAAAGATCCTACTTCTACAATTGGTAGGTCACCGGGTTCTTCAAATAAGTCGTGTTTTCTGTGGTTTTCCCATGTTACAACTTTTGTACCAATTCGGTCGATCCGGAATGGATCGGTTAAACATTCTATTAGGGAGCCTGGTCTTGACTCTTCTGTGTGGTATTCATTCTCGTTCGGCTCTTGGAATCACATCCAGCAGTGGTTGGAACAGCTCGCAAAATCCAACCACTTTACCTACTTCATTGCCCCCAACCCTTTCTTGTACCTCTATTGAAACAGAATGGTTTCATGTTCCTTCATCGATGGGTTATTCCTCTCCGTTCGTATCTCTTTTTCCAAATTCGGTCTCGATTAGTTTACAAGATTGAATGGCCAATTCTCCTTCGGACCCTCGATTCGATTGTTTTCCAAGAATGTTGAGCCGGGTATGTAAGCCATGTATCTGGGAGTAACTTAAAAGAAGAGCTTTCGGTTTTTTGCACCCTGTTTTGGTCTTGCAGCTATTTAAATAAGAATTCAAAAACAAAAATGGATTTAGATATGAAATAAGAATCTTTTTTTTAATTTAGAAGAAAGATTCTATAGATGTCCAATCTCTAGTGGTGGTTGGTTCCACAGCATGCTCCTCGCTGCCCTATGGAGTAATAAGGGGGGCAATACTCTCTTTCTAAAAGGCTCTGTTCATGCTAGCGCCCACAAAGAGTCACTAGTTTTCCACTATCTCTCATCTGGCATCTCAGTGCAGTCCTACAGCTCATAGCCTATCTTACCACAACAAAAAGATTGTAGGTAGGCCCTCATATTCGAAGCGCTTCCAGAAGGCATTGCTTCCTTCACCAATCATAACACCCGGCTTCTGCAGATCTAATTCATTACATACCTTGGCAAAGAAACCACGGCAGATCTGTGATTCTCTCATGGGGGAGGTGTCAAGCTTGATTGGTCTCCCTTTCTCTTTTGTTATAATGGAAACTCTTGCAAAGATTCAATCTTGCTCCCACTATTCAAAAGGAAGACCGAGAAGACGAATGAATCCAAACCGCGTCTCTATAGATCCATTTTTTCTCCATTGCACTTTATTTTACAGGGAAATAAAAGCAAATGCTGCTCTATTCTCAAGGGCCCCCATCCAGATCCGCTTTCTATCTCGGTAGTCTGGTATGTGTAAGTTATACCAGCCTTACAACTATATTGTTGGAGTTCCATTAAGATAAAGTCATCATTCATCTTCCATAGCTGACGTAGGCGTTCAGCCAAAGCATCAACCGTTCAGTTGCTGAAAGTATAGGGATAAGCTTTCCCCATAAGCTTACCTTCCCAAGCCTTCCTTTTATGGTTCAATACCTTATCTGGCGATGAAACTGACTGAATCTCGTATCACTGCCAACCATTTGGTGGTAGAGTCCAAACCCATTTCCCGAATGAGGCCTCTTTCCTCGTCTGCATGAAATATATCCAACCAAGAGAGTCGTGCAACCTCCTGAACCTCCTTATTATCTTGACCTGCAGGTTATCCTGCAACATCTTTTAACTGCTCTAGCGCAGAGCTCCTTTCATCTCCTATATCTTCTTCTTAGAGCCCAAGTTTCGACACAAATTCTCGGCCGGATCAGTGGATGTCTCTGCTACTTGCTGACAGTCACTCTTCATCTTATCCTCTTTTATCTGAGCTTGATTCTGTTGATTACAAAAGAAATCCTGAAACTGGTCATAAACATACCATCCAATAATAACTCTAAAAAGAAGTTCCACCAATCCCTTAGCTAAACAGAAGCAACTAAATAATGCTCACCTGACTACCTGTCGATGTGTCAAGCTGATACAGTTCCTCCCAACACTTTCTTTTTCATTCTCTGACGGAGTCCTGCTTAGTTTCTTATTTTGATCAGTTTCTTTCTTTTAGAATTCTAAAGTTTTCAAGAGCATTTTCATGACATAGTAAAATTTCGCTTTTTTAGTAAGGGTGATAAAGGCTTTTTCATATATATGTAACAGACAGGCTTGTTTTCTTTAAAAAGAAAGTGAACGATTTTGTTTCATTAACTTACTTCAAAGAAGGCCTTCTATTCCTTCTTCTTTCTCTTCTTTCTTTCTTTTTTAGTTTAGTGAAAGTTCATCAAAACAATTGTCCGGTCCTCTTTCATGTGGAATCGTTTTAGTTAGATCGTACCCCTCCACTTTCTTATGTGAAAGAGGTGCTTGCTTTATGAAACTTCAACCTTCAATCGGAATACGGATGAGATCAAAAAGGCCATCATTGAGGCAAACGATGCAATAGCTTCGGTTAGAGCAAAAAAAATGCACTGCGAGAGAAATAAGAAAATTTGTCCAAACTCCACACTTTCAATACCCAATTCGGTAAGATTTTCAAAAATCGTCAGCCAAGGATTCTGAATCCTGATGGAGTGCTATGTCTTGAATCCTCCGACCAGGGGGAAGAACAAGAGCATTATTAGAATCTAGTTGGAGCAATTCTTCTATTTTTGTGTGAATTTGCTCCTTGATTGTATCGAAACAAAGGTATCCCAGCCTTTCGGCCATATTCTCCTCATTTAAACCGCGAAGGCGTCCCGCACGAAAGGTTATTAAAACTATCAGGTGAATATATCCAACTCCTACTATGATGAAGATTTCTCTCATCATGTCCGATAAAAACGGAATCATTTTGTTAGGCATTAGTGATTTCTATTATTTCGTTTCCTTATCAGAGAGGGGCCCTTAGATAGCAGGGCTTATTTATTTCAAGGGTCAACGCAAGGCCGATATGTTTCGTAGCAGCCAAGGAGGAGTTCGATCCATTAGGTTCTTCGATTTGTTCGGAAAAGAAACGAGAGACAAGAAAACATCTTTGATTACGATTAAAAGGAACAATCTCAAATAGACCAAGATCCAATTTCGGGTAATTTCTTGGTGAACATGATCTGCCATAATCTCTTCGATCCCTTCATTTATGTGCCAGAATAAAGATAGATTGGGTAGGAAAGTAGAAGATACTTTTTTGTATATGATAATCAAAGGGAGTGGGAAAGCAGCAGTAATTCTTTGGAAAAGCCCGGTTCTCTTTGTCTTCGAGCTTTCATTCCTCAATCCACTCTTTCCTTCCTTCATATACCTCCCCACCAATAGATAGAGACAAATAGGAATAACCGAACCACGTCTACAAAATGCCAGTACCATGCAGCTGCTTCAAAGCCAACGTGATGCTCCTTGGTCAGATGACCAAGATATTGGCGAATACCACATATGATCAAGAAAAGAGTACCTATAATCACATGAAAACCATGAAAGCCAGTTGCTAAGAAAAAGGTAGAACCATAAATACTATCCGAAATAGTGAAGGGTGCTTGATAATATTCCATTCCTTGAAAGCCAGTGAATACTAGAGCCAGTGAAACGGTAGCTACTAAAGCGTAAACTGCTCGTTTTTCCTTCCCCGCGAGTATAGCATGATGAGCCCAAGTTACGGCAGCTCCGGATGAAAGGAGAATAGGAGTATTAAGAAAAGGGATTTCCCGAGGATCTAAAACCGCAATCCCTTTTGGGGGCCAAATACCTCCGATCTCTACCGTAGGTGCCAAAGAAGAATGAGAAAAAGCCCGAAAAAAAGCAAAAAGGAACATAACCTCCGATACGATGAACGGAATAGAACCATATCGAAGTCCTAATTGTACTACTTTGGTATGATGTCCTTCCAACGTGGATTCACGTAGAACATCGCGCCACCATACGAACATGGTATATAGGATCAATATTAGGCCCAAACTGAGAAGTGTTGCACCCCCTTGAAATGAGTGCATGTACATCACACCTCCTACGGTGGTTGCCAAAGCTCCGAGTGAACCCGAAATAGGCCATGGACTTGGATCTACCAAATGATAAGAATGCCTCTGAGATTCAATCATAAACCACTTTGCCTCGGTTGTATGTAAACCCCCCCTTCACCCCCACCCCCTAAAGTGGTAAAGAAGGGCTTCTAATTTTCTTTCTATCTGACAGGACAAACAAATAGGAAGGGATGGTTCTTTCATTGCATTGATAGAAGTCTAACTAGAAAAAGATCTCTCTATTACTTTGAGAAGAGAATCGTTGGTTTGACTGACGAACTACGTGGGAAAATGGACCTTCTTTCTTTTATTTTCAGCGGAAAGTCACAATTATATAAACGCCTATCACGGACGTTCTCGAATTCCTTTAGAAATGAAAAGTTAGAACGAAAAAATGGAACAAAAGAGTTCAAACTTTCAAAAAACTTTTTGATTTAAAAGGTAGTTCCGCTGCATAATGAGATTAAAAAACGATGCTTCCTTGGCCGTGTGGAACATGGATTAGCATTATGTCATTCCTACAAGTGATCCCCCATCTATGTTTGACTTTCGCTGTCTGATGTGAACAGCGAAAGTTCTTTCAACAACAAGGAATTTTGATTCGCCAAATATTGATGCCGTTTTTCTAATTCAAGCACTTCCAAGAGCATTAGGTTTTGCTGCTCTTTCTCTGCTGCCTTTATGAAATGAAGATTCTAAAATTATAGAAACAGGTGCTGCTGTGTCTGAAAGACGCTGTGATAAAAAAAAGAATTCCCCTGTTCCAAAATCAAACTGGTCATAATAAAATGTAGGGCCTTCTAGTGGAATTCATACTGTTCCAAAGCAGAATTCAGAATATATTCCAGTTGTAAAGAGGTTAAGAAGCTCAAATGAGTTTCGCGTTGAAAGAATATCATCCTGTATATATCATGGATTTGCTCTTTAGTTAAAGAGCAAATCTCCATATTTAAAAAGGAGCTAAATGCGGCTTCCCGGGTGGGCTCATTTTGTAGGGTGGTCTGAACGAATTGGACCCATTCTGGGTCTTGATTGAGAAAAAATGATTCCCTCCAGTTAACTCCGTCAAGCCTGTACGAGTAGGAATAGTGTGTATTTTTCGTTGGGGATTTCCTGGAAAAAATCGTCGCATCTTCCTTCGATTCCTTATGAAAGACATTCAGTCCATCAGAATAGAAATGAAAGAGGGTTTTTATGCCTTTATATGGAAATAAGAGGCCTGGGGTCCATTCCTTTGACTCGTACTGATGAGAATTTGACTCTACGAGAAATTGAGCAAAAAGCTGCTGAATTGGCCTATTTCTTGCGTGTACCAATTGAAGTTTTTAACTGAAGGATGAGTGCTTTCTTAGCTTAGTTAACAAGAGGAAAAACCCAAAACTCAACAATCTTCTTTTTTCTATAGCATAACTTAATTGAATTGAAGTTTCTTCAGAATGCTCATTTGAGCCAAAAGCGGAACAATAAAAAAAATCTTTTTTTTGAATGCATATGGTGAATTCAATTCAGTAACAAAACAAGTAACAAATCAAAATAATGCATCCCATATATCTCATATATAAAACAATTTTGTAATAAAGAATTTCTCTTTCTTTTTTATTTCTTCATTCGAATTTGAAACAGAATCCTTCTTATTCTATTTCTGTATTGTTTTTCTTTTCTGAATTCTTTCAAAATTCAAGGACTAACCGTTGTACTGAATCAAAAATTAAAATAGTAAATAGATTCACGGGCTCGAGACTTGTAATGGAATAGAACCAATGCTGATAGAAAGATTAGTATCGTATAGAGTCGACAAATGAGTTCATTTAAAAATTCACAGACGAGAAAACAGACGATAAAATGGCAAAAAAGAAAGCATTCACTTCCCTTCTATTTCTTGCATCTATAGTATTTTTGCCCTGGTGGATCCCCTTCTCATTTAATAAAAGCCTGGAATCTTGGGTTACTAATTGGTGGAATAGTAAACATTCCTAAATTTTTATGAATGATATTCAAGAAAAGAGTATTCTAAAAAAATTCATAGAATTAGAGGAACTCTCCCTCTTGGACGAAATTAGAAAGCAATACCCGGAAACACATTTACAAGTACAAGAGCCTTACATAGGAATCTACAAAGATACTATCCAATTGATCAAGATTTACAACGAGAGTCGTATCCATACGATTTTGCATTTCTCGACAAATAGAATCTCTTTCGTTATTCTAAGTGGTTATTCTATTCTAGGTAATGAAGAACTTGTTATCCTTAACTCTTGGGTTCAAGAATTCCTATATAACTTAAGCGACACAATAAAAGCTTTTTCTATTCTTTTATTAA
Source organism: Hippophae tibetana (assembly GCA_037013495.1). NCBI lineage: Eukaryota > Viridiplantae > Streptophyta > Magnoliopsida > Rosales > Elaeagnaceae > Hippophae > Hippophae tibetana. The sequence goes on from CM072807.1 coordinate 86,828,259, forward strand.
CCGATTTATGTATAGGGTTCCATTCTCCACATGGTTGGGAACTAATGATTGGGTCTGTCTACAAAGATTTTTGATTTGCTCATAATGATCAAATTATATCCGGTCTTGTTTCTACCTTTCCAGTTCTTTTAGATACAATTTGGAAATATTTGATCTTTCGTTATTTAAATCGTGTATCTCCGTCACTTGTAGTGATTTATCATTCAATGAATGACTGAAAAATGATCGACCAATCCCAATCATTAAAATTCTTTCAGTAAATAGCAGAATCATAGATAGCGAACTATACTAGTGACTTATCTAATTTTATTGTCGAAATTTTCGGGATCAATGATTGGACCATGCAAACTCAAAATACCTTTTCTTGGATAAAGGAAGAGATTACTCGATCAATTTCCATATCGCTCATGATATATATAATAACTCGGGCACCCATTTCAAATGCATATCCCATTTTTGCACAGCAGGGCTATGAAAATCCACGAGAAGCAACTGGCCGTATTGTATGTGCCAATTGCCATTTAGCTAATAAACCTGTAGATATCGAGGTTCCACAAACGGTACTTCCTGATACTGTATTTGAAGCAGTTGTTCGAATTCCTTATGATCTGCAACTTAAACAAGTTCTTGCTAATGGTAAAAAAGGAGCTTTGAATGTGGGGGCTGTTCTTATTTTACCTAAGGGTTTTGAATTAGCCCCTCCCGATCGTATTTCGCCTGAGATTAAAGAAAAGATAGGCAATCTGTCTTTTCAGAGCTATCGCCCCACTCAAAAAAAGATTCTTGTGGTAGGTCCTGTTCCTGGCCAGAAATATAGTGAAATTACCTTTCCTATTATTTCCCCGGACCCCGCGACTCAAAAAGATGTTCACTTCTTAAAATATCCCATATATGTAGGTGGAAATAGGGGAAGGGGTCAAATTGATCCTGACGGGAGCAAGAGTCACAATAATGTTTATAATGCTACGGCAGCGGGCATAGTAAATAAAATCGTACGAAAATAAAAAGGGGGGTACGAAATAACCATAATGGATACGTCGGATGGACGTAAAGTGGTTTATATTATCCCTCCAGGACCGGAACTTCTTGTTTCAGAGGGCGAATCCATAAAACTTGATCAACCATTAACCAGTAATCCTAATGTGGGTGGATTTGGTCAAGGGGATGCAGAAATAGTACTTCAAGACCCATTACGTGTCCAAGGCCTTTTGCTCTTCTTGGCATCTGTTATTTTGGCACAAATCTTTTTGGTTCTTAAAAAGAAACAGTTTGAGAAGGTTCAATTGTCCGAAATGAATTTATAGATCCGCGCACCAAGCTCTAAAAATAATAAATTTTTTTTGTTGACTATTCTAGAATATGTAATTCTATCTTCTAAAAAAAATTATGAAATGGGTGTCTTTCTATTTCTTTTTAGAAGTTTATCATAATCTTATTCTATTTATATAAAGAAAATAGATATATATATAAATTTCAAAATTCTATAGAAGAAATCAAAATATCTTTCTTTTTCTTTATTACACTTGGAACATGAAAACTATATGAAATAAACAATTGGATCGTGACAAGTCGTTACTACCAGCCGGCCGTTACTTCTTTAGACCTCCTTCTCCCTTATTTTTCCTAGTTATCCATCAAATGGCACTATCTTTCTATCAAGTTTCTATCTGTGAGCATGGTTGAGCAAGGTGAAAAGATAAGTAGAGATTATAGCGGGCTCCCACCCGGTATCTCTTGTAGACACTTCTTCCTTCCCCAAGATTCGCCGAAGGATGAGATCTTGCCTATGCCAAAGGAAAGTTATCCAAACAGTGAGACCCAGAAAGACTACTACTTCTTTCTGTATTTTTGAAAAAGAAAAGAGGCGTTTGAAGCGTCAAGCAGGGTCTGGCATAAAGCAAACTTGGACGGCAGTCCTAATCGAAGGCCCTGTAGCCTCTTTAGAACGGAAAAGAGGCATCCGCCCTATTACGTAAGTCCCCTTTCCCCTTATTTATCAAAGAAATTCGGATGGAGGAAGGAAACAACACGAAGCAATGCAGAAAAAGAAAGCCACAGGAAGACTGATTTCTTGCTGAAGAGACCCTGACTATATAGGGGTGTAATAGGGCTGTAATTGGATGTGATGACACTGTTATAGCCGGAGAGGCCTTTTCGAGAGAAGCCAGATGCTACAGCAAAAGACTTTCACACAAATACAAATAGTAGGCTAGCCTCGGGAGCTAAAATCAATGACCGAAAGAGCTTCATCTTCTTCTCATTCCCCCGGCAAGCAGGGCTGGTGAAAGGACAGAAGATTGGAAAAACGGGGGGGCGATAAAATCAAGAAAAACGCCAGGAGGAGGATCCGAAACGCCGAAAAGGAAACTCCTTTGCCCAAACCATCAACAGCGAAGGGGACCTTCCAGACTTGTCGTTCCTTTAAAGGGACACATCAGATGAAGAATATGATCCGGGTTACAATCCTTATAAGGAAATAATACCGCCACCCAAGTCCAAGGGGCCCTATGTTAAGCCCACAAATAAGGTCCGTCCCAGCTGACCCATTTTTGAAGAGAGAGAGTTGTTGAGCAGTCTTGGTTGTGAGCCCTCGGCGATTGAGAGGAAAATGATCTTTTTAATTCAACCAGTGTAAACCACTGTTTAAAGGGGCATAACTTTCATAAGTCACTGTCAACCACTGTAATAAGAGCTAAAGGACTATGAACCTTAAGATTGCACGAACGAGGGAGCAATGGATCGAGTAAATAGGAATCGGGGAGGAATCGAACCTCCCGGCCAGCTAGCCCGCGTTCCAACCGATCCGCCTCCATCCGGCATGAAGGAGCTAAATGAGATACGTTATTATTCTATATTCTTACTATATAATAAAAGTTTTTAAAAAACTTACCATTTTTGCGGATAATAAAAAATACCAATTGAAAGTTTTTGATTCATTAGTCATTATCATTATAGAGACGGCACTAACAAAGATAGAATGACAGAGGTAGAAAAAAAATGGATTCATGATCTGTTACATCTACCCATCCCGCGATTCCGAATCAACAGACCCCATTACCTCGATACCATTCAAGAGTGGATGCTCTTCTTCGACTAGATTGCTCTAATTCTTAAATCAATTTATCCAGGTCACGACTTATAGAAAAAGTACGCCCTATTGTTCACAATGATGATGACTTAGTCAAGTTGATCTCGTCTTTTTGCAACTTGCCAATTGTTGATAATATGGGCAGAGACTTCTCGCTCAATACTGGCGTTCCTCCTCTGACTTTAATAGCTAAAATTCTATTCAATATCATTTTGGACGATATTGATCAGGAAATAGAAGTACGATTGCCTAAACTGAAATATGCACGCTATCAAGATGAGATATTCATTCCCATTTCTCAAAAAGAAAAAGAACTGTATTATTACAAAGCTTTGAACGAAATTTTCAAAAAATGCAATTTACTTTCGCCTACCTTAGAACGTGCTGTTAGGGGAGGGGATCCTATCCCTTTCTCAGGTGGCTTCATTCTCATCAACAATGAAGGAAAGAGTCAAATAGAATACGCTGGCTAAGGTAGAAATATTGAAATAGAGTTTTGACTCCGAGTTACTTATTTTTGAATTGTTGAATAAAAGCGGAAGAGCTCACAAAGACGTGGCCAAATGAGCTACCCCGATTCATGAACAGATGCTTTCTATACGCCATGAAAAAGAAAGGGTATTTACAAATAAGAGTCCCTGTTAGATTAATTTACCATACATAGATAAGTAGACGAAGCCGGCTCCAATACCTCTTATGCCTACTCTGATCTTTCCTTTGCTTATCTTGAGCCAAATGTGGGATTGATCCTTTCTATGGGTGTTACTAATTCGGCCATTTAACAAAGAAAGACGGCTTGAACTGATAGCTATTTCGAATCAAGCTTGATAAAAAGATAGGCTTATCCCTTGTTCACTCAGACTTCCTTCTGAAACAGAGTCTAATAAAACCCGTACTAACCTAAGCCACCAAGCCCGGATAAGCAAGAGTATCGAATCCTAAGAAAAGAAAGGTAACTGGGGAAGCAAAAGGCAAAGCAGAACCGGGAAGACCTTCGCTCCCAACTCTTAGAATAGAAAGTAAACCAATGCCTTAAAGCTTAAAGATAGAAGCCCGGTAAAGCCTAATCCAAGAAAGCATGCTGAATCCTGGACGGTAGAAGGAACTAAGAAGAGGCTAGAAGCCCTTATCAATAGCAGTGGAGTAGCCCATTGAAAGCGCTGATTCAATAGCAGTCTTCCAATTAGACTGAATAAATCTTTGTGTGGTTAAGCGGGTCAGAAGATCTTCCATCTCCGGGGGTCAGATCAGGCAGAGCCTCTACACTTTCTTCCTTTGCCATTAGAAAAAGAAAGCATTTACCTTTATACCCTGGTAAAGACTCTTCTTATTTTAGATTTCCTAACATCTTATTTTAGAATTAGTATTTAGAAAAATATTTATGATTTTCCTTAATAGTAGTACAGGAACGTACTCCTCTTCATAAATCAATAGGAGCTTCCTGATCAGGAGGAAGACTCGGCTGAGGAGAAGATGATGGTAAATCAGCTGAAAGAGCAGCTTTGGTTTTAGGCCGGCGAGTGTAGTACTTGAGAGCGGATTGATGACCATCAGGTGCAGTAGGAGATGCAGGACTAGGAAACTCATACTAGATGGCTGTAATAGGACTGCAGCAATCAGCCTTAGGCTCCAATTTGTGACGAATGGACTTCGAGATGTGGACGTAGCATAAACATCCAAAGGCCCGGAGAGATGAATAAGCTGGTGGAGCACCATGTAGGATTTCATAAGGAGACCTGTGATTTAGAAGTAGTGTAGGTTGGTTATTGATAACAAACAATAACAGCCGTATGAAACTGTCCGGAACCGCGGAATGAAAAAGCATAGAAAGGCCCGGCCTTCCTCTCGCTCCGCTCTTGACGAGTAAGGCCCGTCTCAGTGATATGGCGATGCTTGCGCTCACTGACACCATTCTGCTCTGAAGTAGAAGGGCAGGAGAATTCTTTTTTAATTCCATGTTGCACACAATACTCATTAAAGCTGTTAGAAGTAAACTCTCAACCACCATCACTTCTGAAAAATGTTATGGGTTTCTAAAAATGCTTGGTTATAAGTGAAAGGTTCGAAAAACATCAAAAACTCAAGATTTGGCACAAAGAAAAAAAACCATGTATATCTACTGTAACAATAAAAACTACAACATAACGTGAACCAGATAAAGAAGAAGAAGGTACAGGACCCCGCATAGAAAAAGAAATAAAAAATGGTAAGCTCTTTTATTGCGTGGAGAAAGTGGTAGTTTGGTGTGCTTCCCCAGTTTACAACCAGGACAAATATGACTGGGTGAAGCACTATTACAATCTACTTTCAAGGACCCGGTAGACACTAGACTCCTAATGGTTGTAAAGCTTGCATGAGCAAGGCGAAGATGCCAGGTACGCAGAGAAGCTGAGGAAGAAGAAGACACTCGAGTGTGATGAGCTTGACCAACTGGAGCAGAGAGAAAGTAGAGATTGCCTTTCCGAAAACCTTTAGCGAGTAGGCGCCCTGATCGGAGATCCTTCACAAGGACTTCACTACACTACTAGTTATGGAGCGGATTCGGGCCAGACGGAACAAGCCTTTTAGTTTACTACTGCAGCTGGATTGAAAAGCAGCCCCGGCCCCGAGGGGAAGGCGAGAAAGAGCAGAAGCAGCAGCACTGCCACCGCTGCAACAACAACAAAGCCGCGGATTCTTGCGCAGTCCATCACTGCAAAACAGATTGAGCTGCGGGCATCAAGGGACCGAGATTCTATGCTGCTGCAGAAGCGGGGGGTGCATGATTTAACGGATCAACACATATAGATAGCATGATAAAGCCGTTAACGGCGGAGCCCATATCGCATGATTAACGGATCATCACATCAATGCCGTGGCACAGAGAAAGAAAGCATGAGAGCACTAACAGATCAATTTGATAGAGAAAGCATATAGGATCACACACTTTAGCCCGCTTTATTTTGGACTGTTGCCCATGTGTGTTTTTTTATCAAGGCTTTCTGATCAGACGGTTAGGATCATTCCAAACGTGCGAATATTGGTTTGCCGCGGCTGGCCCAACATTTGGACGGTCCAGATTGATGACCATGTCTAAGGACGGTTGGGATCTTGGGATCATGAGATGGGTCATATTTAGCTTGGGTGATCTCCTTGGTAGGACCCACCCTCCATGTTGTGATGTATGTACGACACAGGTAGGTTGATAGGATTAGGAGGTGGCCGGACGTGCGGGCGTCCTGATTTGTCAACGGGGTTAAAAAAGATAAGAAATTCGTTGGTTGAATAGTCGTTGGAAGTTCAAAAAAGTCCTTTGGCCGTCCATGGGTTCTTATCAACGAGCCGGTTTTGAGTTTTTTCAAAAGAAAGAAAGAGAAATGACAACGAGGGCTTTGATGATGTCTACGTATTATATGGTGGTATTGGCACCATAGGCCCTATACGGGCCCAACCAACTCATCAGTCCAGACTGTGGGATTTGTGGCCCACCTCTTGGATGGCCCATAGCTCAAGGTCGTGCTGATCCAATGATCCTAACCTACTGTTGTAGACACCAGTGAGATCAACTGGGTTGTGAGCTCTTTGATCGTTTGATGCTTTTTCCTTATACTTATAATAATGAAATAAGGATTTAACAGTTTTTTAATATGTAGTTTTTAGAAAATCTTTTTTGAATCTTTCTTATTTGAAACCACTACTACATAGGGCCAAGCGAAGGTTTTCTGGCTTAACGAGAGCTGGTTTGAGCCCACGACGATCTGTAATCGACGGGCCCGAGCTCCAGCTTTGCTTGCTTCGCGGTATTGCGTGAAAGTGTTTGGCGCGCACAGCGCGGTATAAGGGCGGTGGGTTTTAGTGGGCATAGGTTGTAGTTCCTTTTCCAGAAGAGAATTCATCATCCGATGAAAGATCCAGACCTGTAGTTAGCTTAGCGCTTGAGCAGCACTCCCAGTGAACTCTAACTACACAATTCAGGTGGCATAGCGAAAGCCTCACCTTTTTTTTTTTAATTCATATGAAAGAAGAATTCCACTTCTGATACGGATGTGGAATCCTATGCCTAAGCTATGCTTGCTTCTGGCTGGGAAGAATAAGTCCCCTGATAAAGGGTCCGCTGTTAAAGAGGTCATCGGTGGCTGGAATTGAGTTCTCGGCCTGCTGCCTGTTTTTTTGTGAGTCTCCCGGTGGAACGACTCCCAGAATTGACTACTCTAGCCAACGTGAAAGGACGTTTTGCGATATCGTATATCCGATCGAAATGTGATAGAAGGGGGAAGGCGCTTCGGGCGGGTGATTTTTCTCTGTGTTGTAAAAAAATATGTATAAAGAGCAATGGTCAGCTCTCAACCCAATCGAGCGTTTGACACGCAATACTCACCAAAGATAGCGGAGGGCCTCCATGCCCTTTTTTTTTAGGTTAGAAAGGAACTCTTTCTATCTTTACCCCTGCCCTCCGACAAAGGGGAACTTTCACGGCAAATCGAACGTTTTATCGGCCAAATGACCTGGGACCTCGATCCAACCCCTCAGTCTCAAAAACTTCAGCATGGATGGATAGATGCCATACGGCCGTTAGCTATTAAGTATTTCGTATATAGCAGGACTGTGACCCTCCTCTCAACCCAATCCCTTACTTAACCCTAAAAAAAAACTCACTATCGAGTTGTAACCGAAGTAGATCAAGAGAAGGGACGATGCCCAGACAGATTTGACCCAATGTCAAACAGGCCAAAGGCTCAGAATGAAACGAGTCAGGGATCCAGAATGACTTCATTGACTGATCACCGAGCAAGAAAGACGCTTTACGCGGTCGGAAAACTCTATAAGCGTGTCATCAAGTTAGGTTAGGCCAACCTCGGAACTAGATGTGGTCACCTTTCTGATCTAACACCACAGACGATGGCCAGGGATCATCCGGACAGAAAGCCTAGGAAGAATCTAGACGGTTTCTGGAAGCATCCTTGACTTTGTTGTTCACAGTAGCAGCTTGCCAAGTGGGAGAATGAGGACCGTCGGATCGAGGGCATGAAGGCTATAACATAGAGTTGGAGGCCTTATTTCTGGGACATCCAGAAAAGCCATCCCATTCAAGAAGCCCCTACTTATACCCCTGCTCCCTTCTATCCTTGATGGATCAATTGAACAACTTTACAGATTTCTATTGAATTCCGAACCGCTATAGAAGCGAACGACTTGATCGCGAACTAGAGTCTTTGTTTGTTCGACTGACCGACTCGAATCGATTGGGCTTCGTTCCGGGTAGTGTTTAGTCATAAGCCTGTCTCTTTGGGTCTTCACCTGTCTGCTTTCGTTCCACTCCTTTCCAACTCATTTCCGGTTCAACAATTTCAACACCGCGCCCCTTCTCCAGGGCGGCAGATGGGTCTAGAGAACCGAACTGTCTCACGATTTCATTCCGGTTAGCTAAACTTCTCCTGAGCAATTCACGTATCACTTGAGTAGTAGTACGAAACCTTAAGAAAAGGTGATCTACTAGTTGATTCAAGGAGGATCCGTTGAAGAGTGTCTGTTGTCTCGGTAGGGAAGAGTACTTTTCCAGCACCGGTGCAATATGAAAGAGTCCTTTAGAATTCGTTAGAATACGAATGAGATCAAAAACGCTCTGCCGAGGCTCGAGTAGAAGAAGAGGTACTTTTTAAGAGGGCCGTGGAAGGCCGGGTCGTGGAAGTGTTTCGAGCTTTACTAATAGATAAGGGTGGCAAGCTTTAGAGAGTAGGGGCGAGGTCCCCATACTACAGAAGGCCGTAAGCAGTGGCTCGACGGAGATGGTTCGAATCAAGCGAAACCAAAGGCATTCGTTGGCACCCGAGATGCTAAGGATCGAAGACTTTTGGGACATGGAACAGTACTTTAAGGCTGTTCGTGCCCCTTTTGACGACCAAGTCACAATGGCAACAATGTATCTCTCTGGGGATGTGAAGCTGTGGTGGCGGACGCGATATGAGGACGTGCTGGAGGGCCGTTGCGAGATCAACGCCTGGGGGGAACTAAATAGGGAGCTCAAGGAAAGGAGCAGTTCCTTCCTGGGAAGGTTGCATGGCTCACAGGAGAGTCCCTAATGCGGACCGTCACTGTTCGATAAAATAAAAGCAGACCCTGGGGGACTGACCCGAGCTATAGACAAAGAAGGACTTTGATAGATAGAATAAGGCACTCAGACATCAAAAAGAGGGCTACTTCACTATGAATGAGAACATATGAATTGAAACTAATGCGACGGGTGTCAATTACCAAAAACGACTCGACCACTAACTAAGTCCCGCGGGTAACACAAGGCCGAAGATGGATGCGAAGAATATTTGAAACCACTCTCGAACCATCACACGGATTCCGATACAACTGCCCATGATATGGTAAGAACGAAATGGAAAGGCAAAAAAACGATTCTATGCGCAGACGTGAAAGCTCTATCGATAGAAGCATTCTAGCCTATTTTGATTTAGGAACGATTCCCTCGTCTGAGAACCGCCATTCACGCACTATTCCTCCCCACTAAAAAGAGCGATTGAGAATCTCGATAACCTAAACAAAAATGCAGAAGTGAGCCCCCTAGCCAACACCATTTTGAACCTTGAATTAGTCAAAGCAAAAAAGATGAGAAATAGAAGGAAAGGAGATCAGAAAGATACGCGGACGACTTGACTATAGTATAGGTCGGATGTTTTCGTGAGCAGTAAGCAGCAGATCCCCCCTTATTTTGGGAAAGCTGGTGGCCGCGTGTGAATTCTTTCAAGGCAAGGGGCGGCCTGATTCGACATTGTTTTTTACTCTGATCCGGTCGAGGTGGTTTTCGTTTACCAGCGCGTAGGTGGTCTAACTTCCTATGACCGAGTCTTTCTGGCCCCTGTGAACATATTTTCTTAATGTATTAAAGAGGGCCTCTCTAACCGGTGAAAAGTGGTGGGTGTCCACTAACGGCCATTCCTGGCTCGGCTCCGATAACGCAATTCCGGGAGGAGTCGGTAGTTGGGTACTGGATCCCTTCGGACCTGGAGAACGTGTAACGCTGGGTCGGGGTTTGGTGAACCAACTGGTCGCTCCTCTAGTTGAAGTATCGGGCCCCTTTTTCGTTGCCTAGGTTACACCTTCGGAATACCCCAGAAGGGAATTTTGCTCTACTTCCCTCAATCTTCACTTTACGCCACGCCGACTCCCCTTTCGTCATAAGGCGTGGAATTAGACCAAGGGGAATCTCCATAGGAACTAGTCCCTCAGATTTCGCACGTAGGAGATCGAGACACAGCCCCAGGGCTATGGGGAAAGATGTAGATCGATCGCCCTAGATAGACAACTACATAGAGGGTCTCTACAAGTCTATATATTCTTTGATTTCGTTCCCCCCGTAAGATCAATATCACAACCAATGAGGTCTGCAAGTTTCACATCTAAGT
>CM072807.1:86843737-86866237 GCA_037013495.1 Hippophae tibetana
AGACTTGGTCCACCTGCTGAAGAAAGCTACTAAAGAAGTCTTACTGCGTTCAAAATATGGGCCCCCAGATGGGCCGGGTGAGACTTGGGGCCAAAAGCTCAACCCGACTCCCCCTGAAGCGGGTTGAGCTTGGGATTTACCCGCCGACCCAAAACCTGATCCGAAACTGAGTGCTATTCCTAAAGACCAGGCTAACCTAGATGTGGGTAATCCCACTTCTACGCGGGTTCCTTCTAATGCTCAAACTAAGAACGCTTCTCAACCAGCTGTGGATGATGATGCGGCCTCGAAATCTACGACTGGGGAACTTCGTCAAAACTTTCGCTCGATCTCTATTGTGCAGCCTGAAGTGGTTAGTCCGGTTATCAAGGAAATGCTATCATAAAAACAAAAACAAAATGATTACTTTATTTTCAATGAAGAGAAATAGTAGAGTGTTGTGTCTTCGGGTTTCTTATTTGTTCGGTTATAGATCCTATTCAACTAAGGTGAGTCCTCTGGATATGTTTTGGAATCAATTTGATAGTCAACTTATGGAAGATAAGAATCTTAATTCAATGCGTATACCGTCGAATGTATCTAAATATCAAGATCTTGTTCTTCATATATTGAATGATCATAAAAAAGAAGGATTAGCAATTACAGAAGATGAATTAATCCAACTGCAGATGTCTATTGAAAATGTTACTACTCAATTTGATGATCTTAAAAGTATCTATCAGATAGCTCCTGACTTAATCAAGATATTGGTATCCAAAGAGAACATAACCGCAAAAGACTCTCTTAAGAGCTGTAACCTTTCTTCCGAAGAATTCTCTTCTCTTAATTACTTTGGTCAGTAGAATTTGGAGGCTCTAATTCTTTATGTTCTTGCTTCTCTCTTCCACTGTATTCAGGAATACCCTGCTGTTCGCGTATCCACTCTGATAGATCATCTTGATGTCTATGTTCAATTACAAGCTAAAATGTTTAAAGACCGAAATATATCATTGAAACCTTCTATGTCCAATATAAATATTGATAACAAGGAGGAGGCAACTGATAAGAAGGAGCAGGCTAATGATAAGAAGCAGGGTGCTAAATCGAAGAAAGTTTGTGAATATGCGTTCGGTGTGTATTTGGTCGAATTCTTAGTGAATAGAGGTTTGATTTCTCTTTCAAAAGAATTGAACTTTACTGAATTATATGTTTCTAAGAAGAAGAATGGTAGGTATTTTATGCCCTTAAATTATTACGCTATATGTAATTTCGATATGAGTATCCTTCCGATCAAACTAAATCTACCAATGGTATGTAAGCCTCTGGATTGGCACTCCACAAATGAAAACCCTTCATCTCTATCCGATCTGAAAGGCGGTTACTTAAGCTTGCCTATAGGTGATTTTTATCTTCAACGCTATCGCCTATTATCTTCCCGTGACTCGGACCATTTCCATATTGTCTTTGAAACAGATTACAATAAATTGTGCGGAATCATGAACGCCTTACAGGCGCAGGCTTTTGAGATTAACAAGGATGTATTTACTTTCATTAAGAAGAATTACGATCTATTAGTGGAATCAGGTCTATTTATGCCGCTTCATTGAATGTCAAAAAGGCCACAGACCTATTGAGGATGTCTTACTTAGAAAATCCGTCTTTGGCGAACCTTACTAATTCTCAGGATTTGCTTAAGGATTTCATGGGGCGTATCCAACGTGCTCGTTATGAAACCTTCATAATCAATCTAGCATCAGCCTACGAAGGTTATCGATTTTATCTGCCTACCTTCCTTGACTTCCGTGCACGGATCTACCGCGCTGGGGTATTACATTTCCATGAACGTGATTTGGCTAGAAGTCTAATAGTCTTTTCTGATAGTCCCTATCAAAATTATAAATTGGATAGTGATAAAGAGGAAGATATTCATATGGTATTAACCTCAGCAGCTGCTTTTCATTATAAGAAGTTCATTTTCTGTGAAACAAAGCCCGCCTTCCATCCCGCGTTTCCCTGCTTGAGACTTTTTTTTATTAGCCCAGTCATGAACCGCCCTGGTTGGAGCCATGGTCTACCCAGCAGTGCTTCATATCCTCCTTGCTCTTTGTCTAAGATTGGACTAAAGGTACCAAACCTGGCATTTTTTTGTTGTTTTTTCTTTTCTTTTGGCTAAGAAGCCCGTAGGTTGTACGCCAGCCATACGTAGTTTGAACTGTGATGGCCACAATGCTTAGCTATTGCCGATCCCCAAGACGCCTTTGGTTGAATGTTCACACCTGATCCACCGTCTGCACTTCCTACATTCACTCCCGGAAATTGAAACAGGAAAACTGGAATTGTAACCTCCCGGTCTGCTGTAGTCAGCCTCACGATGTGCCTGACTGGCGAGTCTGCCGTCTCCACGGCTTTCCCTTTTGCGGGCTGCTCCTCAAGCCTTCGAGTGCCGATCTTCGCTTGGGCCGTCTCGCGAAGATCTTCGATCCGAACCTTCGCATCTACTCTCTCTTAGAGGATGAACCACGCCTTCGCTATCGCAAGAATATAGCGATCGAAGAGAGCTATCGCTCAGCTGCTTCGCGTATTACGAAAGCCGTATTGCCCGAAGCGAAGGGGGCATGCTGCACGAGCGTAGGAGGCGTGCCCGAAGGGCAGCGGCAGCAGTGTGGTTCCAGGTGCCGTCGCTAGATTGAGATCTGCAGGGTGGCGGGGACTTCGACTGCCTTGTATCGGGTGAAGATAAAGGGGTGGTAGGCTTAGTAGGGCTCGAACCTACAATATAACCGTTATGAGCGGTACGTTTCAACCAATTAAACTATAAGCCCCTACGGATCTCTACATGCAAGACGCTGACTTTCACAGCAGAGCGGACGGAAGGAGGAGGCCTTTGCTCTATCTGCTTCTTCCTCTTCCCAGGAATGAACAATTGAAAAGAAATGATTTTCTTTGTTTATATAGAATTATATATCTATTATTATAATAATTAAGCAAGCGGCCCTTTCGCGACTCAAACTGCCGGTACGCTTTCTGGCTCGCAACGACTCAAACGGGCGGGGGCTCTCTATTTGCTTGCAATGCCGGCTGTTCGCCTTTAGTTAGAAGTAGAAGTAGAGGGCGCCCTTTGCCCCACACTTCAGAAAAAGTAAAAAAGTATGGATTAAGTAAGAAAAAGTACATAAGGAGTGAGAAAGAAAAACTTGGTTACGGGAACCGAAGGTTAGGCCGACTACTTACTAAAGTATAGCTACACCTAAAAAAGTTTATTCCTACCCCCTTTTCTTCCCCTTTCTGTCAATGTTGCCAATTCTCAGAATACTCATAATGTACCCTCGTGCATACAATTGCCCAACGACTTTATTCCTCCGACTTCTTTAGCCACTTCCGCATCTGTCGTATTCGGGAGAGCTTGCTTCGTGGCGGAGCATTTAGCAATGCCAGCAGCCTGGTGAGGGCTGGCTGTCTGGGGACAGGTTAAGGCAGGGCCTGCTGGGCTTGCTTCTCATGAGATTGGGGTGAGGGAATCGGAAAGGGGCTCATAAACCGGACGGGCGGGCTTTTGGGCACACGGAAAAGGGGAAGTGGATGGAGGGGGCTTCTCAGCTAGAGTTGGGGGTGGGGTCGCTATAGTGGCTAGGGTGAGTCTTCCTACACGGCTGGACGCCTGGCTCTAGACGAAGCTGCGGGGGTTACCACCACATCCTCTCCCGGTAGACTCGAAGCTCTTCATAGTCAGGCGGGGTAGAAAATATTCTCTCAAAAAGAGACAGACCAGAGATGACAGAGGAAGGTATTCGGAAAAAAAAAGATACGGCAGCTTCAGCCCCAAATTGACTAGGGACAGAAGCTGAGAGCAAGAGAGAGCGAGCTGTCTCCAATATATGGCGATGCTTCCGCTCGGCAACCCCATTCTGCTGAGGAGTGTGGGGGCAGGATCGTTGGGAAAGCGCTTTGTAAGTGAAGTGAGTTGAAGCAAGCAGAGTTCGGAAGGCAGCGGAGATATATTCACCCCCAGAATCAGAACGGAAAACCTTGATTTTAGTCAATTTTTTCATTGTTCTGTAAAAAATAACAACATATACGGATGATCCTCCTTTCGATAACAGAGGGGCAGGATGGACTTCGGACACAAGATCAAAAGGAGAAGTAGAAAGAGCGTTTTTCATTTTTATAAAGGAAGGGAAGAGTCTTTTCCCAGCTTGCAACCCATACAAGTATAAATCTCAATGTTAGGTACAGACCCCAACATTCCAGTAGAAAGAAAATATCTAAGCCTTGGGCTGCAGACATGTCCTAATCTACGATGCCACAACAAAAAAAGGGGAGTAGAGGGAACAACACCAGACACAGCAGAAAAGGCAAAAGACTGAGGTAAACGAAGTTTCTCCAAAAAAGAGAGCTTGCCAACTCTACGGTCCTTCCCAATCCCCTTACTCCATAGGGGGCCTCTCGCATGATCCTGTACAAGACAGAAGGTAGGAGAGAAGTGAATATAAGCATTTTTTTTTCAAGCCGGAAAGAAGATTCACTGAGAGAGCGAGAAGATGAAAAAGAGCATAACATATTCGATGATAACGAGAGAGAATACCAAGACTGGCTAGAGGGAATTGTTCGGAGTTAGCAGTTTAAACAATAAGGAACTTAGATGGAGAACGAAGAGAAGAAAGAAGTGAAGAATCACCAGTCATATTCTTCGATGCCCCGAAGAAAGTAAGCAGCCCCCTATGTTGTAAGCGTAAGGGGGAGCAAATACCTGTAACAGAGGAGGAAGAGATATGACAAGACGGATTCAACCTCTGAATCTGCTTCCGGGGTAAAACTCTCTGTGTCGGGCGTGGGAGTGCTCTTAAGATCATAGAAGTAATGCTGCAGAGGCCCTATGGAGTAAGGGGATTGGGAAGTCTCCGATTCAGTAGGCGTCTCTGGGGGAGCAGCAAGATGAGCTGTGTCTGACTGTCGACGAGAGTTTGCATTCTGCCGCTTGCGAGAGTCTGCAATCATGTGACCCGGCTTCTTGCAATAGTGGCATATGATCTTGGACATGTCTCGTTGGCCTGATGCACCAGCAGAGCTTCCAGATTGAAGATTCTGACCATAGGGTCGATGTCCCGAAGCATGTTCAGCCGCAAGAACCTGATCTGAAGCACCCTGAGTAATAGAAGATCGACCCCCAGCACCCAACCTAGTAAAGGGGAGCAAGTCGAGTCTCCTCGGATCTCACATCAGCAACTGCTCTCTCAATGTCTGGTGGAGGAACTCGATGTTGAATTGAGGATCTAACATTCTCGAACTCAGGCCTCAAGCCCATCAAAAACTTAGAGAGCCCCTTTATACTCTATAAGGCTATTCTATGTTATATGAAATTCTTCCCCGGTTCCCCTATCTTTGAAAGGGGTCCCTCATGTTCAGCTGGTCCCATAGAAGCCGGTAATAATAAAGAGTATAGTTCTTTCTTTATTTTACCAAAAAGCTAAGGCATGTTTTTCATGTTGAAACTGATAGAAAGGTGGAGAATCATCCTGAGAATCAAGATGACTTATGTAATCCCAAATCTCTTTAGCAGTCGCAAAAGAGGTGACGGTGTATATGGGGCTCAAAGGAAGTACACAAGTCATCCCATTTGAAGCTAAGCACTTTTCATCTTTTGTAGGAAAATACCCTTATCCTTATATAGTATTGGGAAATTAAAGCACATAAGCACAAGATTTTTTCCCGAGCAAATCATTCTTCATCGCATAAGCCCATGACAAGTCATTTCCAGATGCTTCTTTCGGAAGAGCACGGGAAAAGCCTATGGAATCCATTGTACTAAGACCCGAAAGATCATCCAAGGACTCAAAATCGGGACTCAAAACTAGTCAAGAAGGCTTAACTCAAGCAATCACTCAAGAGAAGAAAGGATTTTCGCTTGCCGGATTCGTAAAAGAAAGAAGAAGAAGCCGGGTCTTCTTTTTAGGGCAATAAAAGGGCTTAAATGAAAGAGCTAGGGTGGCGGCAAGAGTCTCTCACAAACTCGAGTTCAAGACCTCCGATTGAAATCCGATCGACTAGATCCGATCACATGATCAAAGAACTATTCATGAAGAAGAAGAAGTTCCAGCCAATTTCTATTTTTTGAATGATAAGGAAGCGCTTGATCCGGGCCTTAGAAGGGCTTCGAGATAAAGGAGATCATGGGATCAAAGTGGACGTTCCCGATTTCCATGGCCGATTGCATCCCGAGGACTTTCTTGATTGGCTAAGTAGCGTGGAGAAGTTCTTTGATTGGAAAGAACTATCCGAGGTGTGCGAAGGTGAAATTCCTGAGCACGGGTCATGCCTCAATTTGGTGGGATCAAGTCCAAGCAAGGCGTGAGCGGAAAGGCAAAGGGAAGTACATGAGACAAGATGCGATCGAGGTTGCGGGATAAATTTAGACCCTCCGATTAGACCAAAAGCTTGTTCCAAAGGTTCCACTTCGCTTTAAAGGATAGGGGGGAGAGAAGCGTACAAGAAAGCCCCTACTCCTAACAAGTTGCGGAGTTCTACCAATTGTTTATTCGAAATGGCTTGAACGAATCCGACGAAGAATCCCTTGCTTGATAGGGCTTGAGGTTAGAAATCCAAGATGAAATATCGATGCATCGGATGTGGAAAGTGGCCTATCAACTAGCTCTAAAGGCCGAGGAAAAGCTAAAGAGAAGGACCACAAGGAGGCACCGAAGGTGATAGGGGATCGACCTCTACCATCGGGCGAGGAAAGAGACCCCTTTTTCCCTTCCCTCAATATATATGGCACGCTTTACTAATAGAAAGTCAAGGCTCTGGGCAACGAGTAGGATGGAGCCTTGACTTGAGCATTGTACAAGTGCTTAAGGCTCCTTCGGGCCATGGCCACAACTATTCTAGTTGGCAAGGCTTGGAAGCAAGCTACCATTTACATTTGACACCTGAACCATAGTCAAAGGTGCAGTAACCCCTTCTGGCAACTTTGGTTGACTCTGAGAAGGAGGACTTGGCTTCGGCAGTACCTCATCATCGTCTGACCCAGAGTCGCTTCCCTTACCTCTGTTATTTTGGGGTCCTTTAACCGGTTTTGAAGACCGCTTAGCACCACTCTTAGGCTTCCATTCTTTCTTCTTCCCGACTGGGATGTGGATGTAGATGTCGCCTCTTCACTATCGACGAAAGATTTTGCGGCAGCATAGTGTGATTCTTTAACTGAGAATGGCTTTAAGTCACCAACGATTTTCTTCTGATCACCATCTACTTTGTATTTGAAGCACTGATGAAGAGTGGAGGGGACAACATAGTTGTTGTAAATCCCGAGAAAAGCTCGGTACGATGTGTCCGCATCGATCACGTAAAACGTGACTCGAGTTTCCAATTCCCCAAGCCTTACTGCTAGGACTTTAGAGCCTCAAGCCGCCGTTTTGATTGAACCCTTGAATCATAACATTTTTAGGTTATAAGTCTTGTACAGTGTGCCCGACTTTTTTGAGAGTGCGTAATGGCAAGAGATTCACTGCAGACCCAGGATCGACCAGAATGCAGTTGATATATGTTTGATTAATCTCGCCCGTCACGTACAACGGCCTGTTGTGTTTTTTCGTATTTAACATCAGGTCACGATCATCGAATGAGATTGGGGCCGCATACGCTGACTTCGTGATTAGGAACTCGGCCGCATGAGCCTCGTAGATGTCTCAGGATCGAGGAGGGCCTGCACAAGCGCGTTTCTGAGCTCTTTCGATAACATGAGAGCATCATATACGCTAAGCCTCAGATGGCCTAGGACATTCTAGTCCAATTTTTCTTCCGCTTTGAAGAACTTTGCGGAGTTTCGACTTCCTTCCCCTTTCCTTTTGATGCTGGAAGTTGAGGTTCTGGAAGCTTCTTTCCTCCCCTGAGTGTCATTTGATTTGCTTCAGGGGTTTCTTTTTCTTTTTCTTTTGGGAAGAATAGGGGTTTCCTCATCAGAATCTGAGTCTGTGACTGCATCAATTCTCCCACAGAACTCAATGAGAATCGGACGGTGATCCTCGTCATCATCATCATTACGAGGGATTCTGGTGCGCCATCCTTCTGACATAAACTCGTCTAGCAGGTGTGCGTTGCTTCTGAACGTACTCATCCGTTAGCTGTTTGATGAGCTCTTCGAGAGTAATGAAAGGCGTAGGCTGTTGAGAAACCAAGCCTGAAGCTTTCTTTTTCTTTTTAGTATACTTCTTTCTTTTGAGGAGGCACCAACTTAATGGTCAATTTAGACACGTGGGAAGGCTGTATCTTCTTCTTTTCGCTCGCCTTGCGCTTGGTACACACGGTCCATCCTTCTTCATTGTATTCCTCATCGGAATAAAAAAAAATGAGAGTCAGATTCATAGGGATCCTCGAGCGAAGGGAGTGGATACTTTTGATCTTCCTCCAGAGTCACTCTTTCTGTCATCGGGCAACAAGCGGATGTTGAGGCTTATGGTGAGCACATGTACGACAGAAGAGGGAGCAGGAGGCGGAGAACAAGAAGTTCTTAAGTTTAAGGATTCATTTCTACCAGGTGATGTCGAAGCGGACTTATTAAATAAGTTTCAGAATCTGAGACAAGGTTGTTTTTATTTTGAAATATCTATGAGAGAGTACATGGAGGAGTTTAACCTATTGTCTCTACGATATAGAGTGAAGGAGGGAGACAAGAGGCAATATTCGAGCTGACTTTTTCTGAGCACGAATTGCATTTGTGTTTGCTGGACAGCGTAGAAGCAGCATACCGTATTGCTTTGAGGGTCGAAGGACCTACTGGTTGGTTCAGCCAAGAACCAGAAACCGAATGAAGGAAGCGAAGGTAAGAGTCAAAATATGCCGTGGAGAAGAGCTTACTTACTTATGAGCAAAAAGGGAGGATCCGGCTCTTCAACAACTCTCATCTTTGGATGTAGGTTGTTTAGGGGATCTGGCGTGGATAGTAGGTTATATTCTTTCCATTTTCATCGGCCATGCCACTTTTCAATATGATGAACCCCGACCCTATTCAAACTCGAGAATTTTTGTTACCGGTACCTCTTGACCCATATCAACAACAAACGCAGGCATCCCCTTCTCCTTCAGAGGTTGTTCAAGAATAAATACCCTCTGGGATGAACTCGAAAAACAAGAAAGAAACAAAAGGGAGGAGGAGGAGCGCGATCTCATGACCTCGAGACAGTTTCGCGCCACAGAGCGGACCCTGGAGGAGTTCTACCACAGGGTCCAAATTCTAAAAGAGAGACCAACTCGTGAGGACTAGAAACATTCCGGTGCACGAGCCAGAGGACGTGAGCCGCGCAATAGATAGACTTTTGGTGGGGGTATAGATAATGGGCGCGGTTGGTTGATCAAAACCCTTCTCCCGGGGTGGATGCGTATGGAGTGGACTCCCCTCATCTACTTTATTGAATAGCCGGAAAGAGATGCAGTCGATTGGTACCTCGATCTCTATCTATGATGCAGTTCGTGCAATGCGGTTGATTACGATCTCGATCTAGCGAATGACCCACCGGCGACGATTCCCCCTCCATTAGATTACCGAATTAAAGAACGTCGGTTGTAGCGATTCCTGCTGGAAGTGGTTATGGCCGATCGACCCGAGTATAAGCGGGAAAAATACAGGAGCAGAACCATTCATTGGAGAGACAGACCCTGATCAGTCAGTTACCCGAGTGGTGACCCGGATCGTCGCCTCGCGTTTCAGTTTGGTGCAGTCAAGCCTATTCTTTGAGTGGAGTTTCAAGTCTACCTGGGTCCGTGTTTGTTGTCTATCATCGTTGCGTACGGCAGATTTGTTAGAATTCTCTTTCTTCGGATCGATATGTCGAGTTCTCACACTCACAAACGGTCGTAGTAGATACCTTTTTTGATGGCTTAGGGATCACCTTGTTTCGGAGGTATCACAGTTTGGGGTGGGGCATAACTACTCCTTGAGTACCCTGATGCGTAGAAGCTATTTCTTTTCTATTTTATAGAACCCTGGTGTTGTAACAAACTCTTTTGACCCGGTCCCTCCTGTCTATCTCTATCTATCAAAAGAAAACTCCGAATACGCATTTCTTTGTATTCAGCCTAATCTTCTATTCCGGGATTCTATCAAAGAACTTCCTAAGTGCAGGCCACATGACCCTCTCGCTCACGGGACTTGATAATCATCTCATCCACATATAACTAGACCTCCTTGTGTATTATGTCATGCAAAAGAATAGTGGCTTCCCTTTGGGAAGTAGCTCTTAAGGCCGAAGGTCATGACAGTGTAACAAAAAGTCCCCCATGGTGTGGTGAAAGCAGTCTTAGTCATGTGCTCGGGAATAAAGCCTAACCTAAGAGACAAAAGTTGCTACCTTCATTTCCTTCTCCTCATGGCCTTTTGTAAGGGGCGAGTGAGTGCAGAGAAGGGCACCTTCGGTTAAGGTGCCCGAGCGAAACGCCGTCAAGAGCTACCGAAGGAACAAGCCAAGCCTAGCCGCTTTGCGGTCCGGGCGCCATTATAGGCCCCTAGGTTCGGGCATCCGTTTTCACTTTTTCTGGTGTAGTCCGCATCCGTTTTATTGCTTCAGAAACAAGCAGTGGCTCAATCGAAAAAGACTAAGATCACACACTTCAGTCAATAAAGCAGTTAATCAGCTTCCAGACCTTGGAAACAGCCTTGTCATACTGAATTAGTTGCAGGTAAGTAAGAAGCTAGTTGCTTTACCTTTTCCTCCAAACTCTTCTTAAACTTGTTCTAAAACCCCTTATTTTGCTAAGGCGCAGTTCCCCCAATGGACACCTGCCGGAGTGCCGTCGGAATGGAACTAGTAATAGCTTTTGTTCAGCTTATTTCCTCCTCCCATGCGTGTACTCTCTCTCTGGTTAAACCATATCATATCAGGACTTTGACTTACCCTTCTCCTAGAATCCCCTCTCGTTAGCCAAACTGGCATCTAACTGTCGCTATAAAATGGCTACGGAACTAAACAACCAAACAAAGAGAGACAAGCTCGTAGTGATTGAGAGGGGGTAAAGGCTATTACCTTCACAAACCTGGTACTCATTCACTACGATAGGCAATTCGCAAGATCTTAACTGCTTGACAGGCGGGCGAGTCAAGTGAGCGGCCTACTCGGATTGCAGGAAGAGCTCGTTACGCTCAACCGATTCTCCATTGGTCCCTCAAAACGGGCAATACAAAGGATTCCTCTACTCCGGCTAGCCAACAAGCCAAGTCAGTTCGTTTTGTCTCGATGAGTGAGATTCTAATTTGAGACTTCTATCTAATTTACAAGAACTACTCGTTTTTGTTGCTTTCGAGATTGAGTTGGTGTTCAGTGTACCGCGAAAAGAATGCATTGGGGGATTGAGAAGGAAAAGAAAAAGCATGAATTCTCAACGGAGACTTAGTAGCTGGTTTATGACTTTTATTAGCCTCTATCCTTCACTCCAATCACTGTCTTTGTTTATCCCATTCTTATTCTTCTTCTTGGGTCGTGTTAAGCTAGCAAGGAGAGCACGATGGAATCCTTACTTTATGAGTTGTCTTCCCTAGAGTCGCCGAAGGTGAGTAAGCACACGACGTAGCATCATCATTCAACCTGGCAGTATACCGGCCCCTCTATTTCAATCTTTATCATAACAGACCTCAACGAATGGGTTTAACCAGACCTAGCACAACTGAGGCCGGGAATCCCATACTCCCCGACCTGGCAAAGCAGTTTATTAGCTTCAAGCTCTCTTGCGAATTAGCCTGTCTCTACCTATCACTAAGTGGGAAACGACCCCCGGTGCTAGCTTTTATCCTCTACTCTCTAACTAAAAGCCGGTCTCAAAATTCCCTATTTTGGCTAAGTCAGCTTTCAAAAGGGGTATGCTTTTCTTTCGACCTAGGTAGTGAGCGCCCTAAAAAAGGGAGAGAGATTCAACCGCTAAAGAAAGCTAACAAATCGATTTTAAGTCGGTTCGGGCCTCCCTAAAGAGGAGAGCCAGTCCCTTGCCCCTGCCAATTATTCAATCAGCTTCCAGATCTTGTGAATAGCCTCTCGTGGAACGCACCTTGACATAACTTTGAATTCGGGGCTAAGAAAAAGACCTCCCCCTGCGATAGATCTGCCTTAACGGGAGATACAGTCTGCATGGAACGTTCACTTAGTTGATAATTCCACCCAGCAGCGGTCAGTCTCGCTACCTCTCTCTATGAGTGCCATCTAACCAGAATTTCAGTGTGTCAGAATTTGAGTACGGAAATGGGAGTTCAAAAGCTTTCTACTTCCCTTGATTTTATTATTCTGCGCCCCTTAACGGGTTGGGTTTAATATAGCGGTAGTCAGGTTTTCTTACTTTTCAAGTCAGGGTAGCCTGCTAGCGCACTACGGCTTCGCCTCCGTTTGCTTGGTCGTTTGTTCGTAACAACAAGGTAGCAACAGTAGGTAGATGAGCACCCCCTAGCGCGAAAGCCGTTGCTTGTTTGCTTGCAACGTAAATAATCACTCTTTCTCCTTTGCTTTGCCAGGAAGTCAATCCGTTCCGTGGATTTGATCAAGCAAGCAAGCGGAAACTGGACAATTGAGGACACAGGAAAGACAAAGATATGAGAAAGGTTCGAGTGATTTCGACTAAGAGTAACTCAACTCTGAAAAAGGTGGAAAAAGCGCCTTTCCATTTTATCTCATTTCAATCTCCGCGAGTTCGGTTTGTCTGCAAGACTCAATCAAAGTAGTTCGTCCCCCTTCTAAAGTTCCGGATGGCAGCTCTTTCACTTGGTGTTCCTTATTCTAAGACATCAACACCGGCTTTGGCATCGACTTTAGCTTCAACTTAGGCACCTGCTTTAGCTTGAACTTCGACTTAGGTTTCGACTTCAGCCTCGGCATCGTTCTATCTTTCTTATTTTTCATCCGAATCCAATTTCTTCCTCCTTGCAGCTCCCGAAACGGATGGTTTAGTTGTTCGTGGGGTTTGCCTATATGCATGTATTTTCTTTCTTCTCTAACGGTGGAGCATAGTGAAAATAGAGCCGTTTAAGCCACGAAGTGCCCTATCTTAAGGTGTTTGCCTTTCGGGCTAGAAAAACTAACCTTTATCATAAAAGAGGTTTTTATTCCTGTGTAGACACCTCAACGAACTCATGTGGACACTCCTCAGCCCGAGGACAATCTCTCAAATACACATTAAGATGTTGACCCGTTTTTCTTTTCTTTGCTGATTCCTCTCAATGAAATTTGCCATGTTGCACTAAGTTACTTACGGATGTATGCATGCGGTCCGGGAACACTTTGGGGTGAACACCCATCCGAACAAGTAGAGTCAATAGTTCAGCATTTAGGCCGTAACATTTAGCAACAAAAAAGAATTTTACCCAACAAGTGCTCTCCGAACCAAGCTAGATAGTCTCCTATCACTAGGCTCACCAACCAACCTGGACTTTTATTCTTATTATTCCTACCGGATATCAAAACCATAAGGATTGTTTCCAGCCATGAGTTCCCATATGACATAAGCGCTCTTGGGTGGGCTGGGCCATTCCATCAAATCTTTGAGAAGGGGCCCACCCAATCTCGTATTTGATGGTCGGCGTGGCGATAGGCTTCGCTTCTACGACTGCCTCCCCAGCCGTTGCAAACACTGAGCGAGAACGGTAAGGGGCGCACAAACAATGTCGTTGCGCGGGGATGCGATTCGCCAAGCTGGGGCAAACAAAGCCGTCCGGCCCCCTACCGGATTAGGAATGCGAAGGCCTTTCCTTCGCCGGGAATGAAAGAGCTATGCTATTGACCGACCCTTTCGTAGTGACTTCGAATCAATAGGCCTCTCCTTTTTTATCATTTTGTTTGAGGCGGGCCGAATAGAGAATGAAATGCAGAAATAGGGGAAGGGTTCCAAACCTTTTTTTTTGTTTAAGGGCTGCTCGCCCTACCGAAGTACCAAAGGCTTTCGAGGCTTACACCTCCCTATTACACGACCTAAAAAAAGGCTTTCAGTAGCGCCTTTAGAATCTAAGCCTTTTGAAGCGCCAGTAGTTGTAGCTGTGGGTAGGGCTTTCGTTCTTATCGCTCCGGGTTCCGATCTATATGACCTCCGGGCGGTACAAAGTACACCTCTTCCGTAGAGGCAGGTAGTAACCTAACCTTTTAGAGTCTGTTCAAGGGAGGAGCCCTCTTATCTATCAATGAAAAGATCTCCGTGCGTGGCGTGATAAGGAATCCTAGAAAAGATCGATTGAGACTCCCTCCCCGGTCCCACGAAGATCTCTACGTACTTGTCCAGTCCAGGACAACTGAGATCTTCCGGTCTGCGTGCGTGGGAGCAGCTCAAACAAAGAAGAGTCTGGTCTGGTCTGAATTCAGGCCCGGCCCGCCCGTCTGCTGCTAGGTCCGGGAATGGCGCCGCTATGCCCTGCTGCTCTGCTGCGGCCGGCCCCCGGACTATGCAAAAGAATCGAGGCGGGGGGGAACCACTATGGTCGAGACCCCCCGCCTTTGGTGATTGACCAAACAAATAGGCCTAGATCTATGCCCCTTAATGAATCGAATGGTCCTTCGACCTTCATTTGATTCCGACGGCCGGCATAGATCTCATGAAACCCGCCCACTATTACTACGAAAAAAAGTACTGCCCTTTTCCTTCGCTACTAGGAGAGTCAGCAACTTCTATTAGCGCCGGACCTTGAGTCGAATTGATCGTGTCATGTGCAACGTCCATCAATGATGGTTCATTAATGTCCATTGATTTAGACTCCTTCCCCCTTCCCAACTACGAATAAGATCGAGAGGAGCCCGAAATCCCCCAAACCAAGAACGGAAACGGAAGCCTTTCGATTCACTCCCCATTCTCTCTTAAATAAAGCTCGCCCTCGAGCCCTGGGCAGGTCGGCCGGGTCTTTCCCTGTTGTTCTGTTCCCGCCACGAGAAAGACGCACAGAAGAGGTATGCCCAGCGCGCGGAGGATCCGTTGAGAGTTTATGTTGTCTTGGTAGGGAACTGTACGAGATTTTCCCCTATTGTATTGAATCAATAAAAAAAGAGGTAAGTACTACGGCCCCCTATTGTTTGATCCAATATTGACCGGGGACGAGCCCCGACTTCCATAGGTCCTTGCTTTTAATAAAGTGGAGCGGGGCCAATTTCTCGTACTTGCTCAGTGTGCTCCCCTTTCGTCGAGTCCCCCGCCCGGTTCACTGGGCTGTTGGCCTACCAAGCACTTGCCCGCTGCTCCTGCCGCCCGAAAAGCGGGCGGAGCGCTCGTTATCCTTACTGTTCTCTCTGCAGGGGTCCCCTCCCATTGCTCTAGCCGCAGCTCCAGCTCGCAACCACAGGGGCCCGCCCTGCGAGGCCAGAGTGGGCTCAGCGGTCAGGTTAGCCCCCATTCGAATTACGTTAGGGGGTCTTTCGCTTTTGCCAGATCTAGAGAGATACTACGAGTCCTCCGTCCCAGATTCCATCGCCGCGGCCATCTGGTTCACCGGTACTACCAAAAAGTCTCATGCTTACGTTACTGTTATTGATGGTTTTATTATCTTGGACCACGAAGACCCCAGTCGTGCTTCTGGTTTCCATTCCCATCATCATATTGATGATAAATCTCCTCGTGCTCTGCCATAAGAACTTGGAGTCCGTATCATGGTGAAGGTAAGGTAACGCTGTGATTCTTGCTCAAAAAACAGACCGAACGCGTTCGAGTTATTGGCTCGTCCAACCCGGCAGCATTCATGAATCGCTCGTTCAACTGTCCCTCGGAGACACGGTCGAGAAGTACCATGCATGGTTGCCCCCCGTCCTTTCTTTATCTCGGTCCCACCCAGCAAGATACGGCTCAGCAAAAAAACGTGAGCGCCCCTGCGCGAGCCTTAGTAAAGTCAAGCTTTGGCTCCCTAAATACTAAAGAAATGGATCAAAAAAAGGGGGACTTCTGCAACGGGCTATGCCACCCAAACCAACTGAGGGAAGTCGCATCCGTCCCATCGCAAGCACCTACAATGTCATGATCACATGGGTTTACCCTTTTTTCTTTGGTAGTTCAACGGACGGTCGCCCCTCCAACAAGAAAAGGTATAAATATGAAAACTTCTCTGCCATTTAGATCGGAGAATTTTTGGAGGAAATCGGGTTTTAAATTTCCAGAAACCACACGATTATATAGCCAAAGGGAATACGCCGCGCCTAAAATCATCCCAAGCGCTGCTAATGTGGCTACTAAGCTATTTCTTTGGAAAGCTCCTACTAAGATGAGAAATTCCCCAATAAAGCTGCTAGTACCAGGTAAACTCATATTGGCCAAAGTGAAAAAGAAGAAAATGGTAGAAAAATTCGGCATGGTGCTCACTAAACCTCCATAATATCTAACAAGTCGAGTCTTATGTCGGTCATATAGAACACCAACACATAGAAAAAGGGCTGAAGAAACCAGTCCATGACTTAACATCAGTAAAATGCTACCTCCAATTCCCTGTATGTTCAGACTAAACATACCAATAGTCACCAGATTCATATGGGCTACTGAGGAGTAAGCAATGATCTTCTTAAGATCGATCTGTCTTAAAGTGGTCAAGGAAGTATATATTATAGCAATCGCGCTTAAAGTATAAATGAAAGGAGTGAAACAAAGTGTCGCTTCGGGAAACATGGGTATTGAAAATCTTAAAAACCCGTAGGTTCCCAATTTTAAAAGAATTCCTGCCAAGATGACGGATCCTGCCGTAGGTGCCTCTACATGAGCTTCGGGTAACCAAATATGAACTGGTACCATAGGCACTTTGACGGCGAAAGAGGCGAAAAAAGCAATCCATAGAAAGATTTGGCGCCGCTCACTAAATTCTGTGGTTAATAAAATTTGCAAATCGGTGGTTCCTGTTTGAAGAAGAATCAACAGAATACCTAATAGCATAAAAACAGATCCAAGTAAAGTATAAAGGAAAAACTGATATGCTGCCTTGATCTTTCTTTGTCTCGAACCCCATACCCCTATAATAATGGTAGAGTAAGGGGTGGCCCCAAAGCGGAATTGACCGGTGGTGGTTGGTCGAAGCTCCAGTAGGTAGCCACTCCCTTCTCAGGGAACCGTACGTGAGACTTCCGCATCATACGGCTCCGTCCCGAGCTTCCGTCGTCGGCCTTTGTCATTAGACCACTATCTATGCATGTATTTTCAGCCTGGACTCTCAAATCTTTTGCTTCTCGGGTGGTGGCGAACAATGCAGCTTGCGTTACGGGAGATGCCCGCCCGTAGGGCCCGGCCCGCTTCTTGCCGGAAAGAACCGCTCACTAGCTAGCCGGACTAGTGGGGGGCCCTATCTAGAGACATACTGAAAACCATGCCTTTCGAACCGAACGCAACGCCCGTCTTCCAAATCAAAAGAGAAATGGGCTCGTTGGGAAGAAAGATGGAGTGCGGCCTGTAGAGCACATGTAACGCACAGTCGGGTTGCTCACGCAGCGGATCTCTCTCTCTATATATCTGTAGATAGAGAGAGATAGATGTGAAAGTAATAACCTTATGTTATGGCCGCCCCCGACTTACGGCCTTTACGCTACTACTACTGTGATGTGAGCGGTTCAAATTGGTTTTATCTTTCCCAATTCTCCTAGCCGGAACTTGTACGCAGCACTTATACGGGCATAAAGGTTTGAAACTCTTTTCTTATCTGAATCTTAAGGACAGAACCCTACCCTATTCTCGAACCCTCTGTCGAGCTTAACCCTGCCCGCATTTCTTTTTGAAGGGAGCCAAATAAATATCTCCACCTGCTGCCAACAGTCTTTCTTCGGAATTCTATTGAACGGGTCGATCCTCCCCTCCCGTTTGTTTTAGCAACTTATCCTAAGGTCTCCTCACTAAGAGCTCCCCGGCGACGACAGAGGAACCAACCCGCCTGTTGTGGCGGGGCGGCTTTTTTGTTTCACAATAAGACCTGGACGATTATCCCTACCCTCGGTAGCTTACGAGTTTACGTCCATCCCTGGCCAGATACAGTTTCCTTTCGATTTCTCCCTTGTAGCCGTTACCCGAATTCGCGCAAGTGTGTCCACACCCCCAAACTGACTTGACGAGGAATCCATTCTCGCGAACAAACACAACCCCTACACACACCTAGGAGCACCCCTTCCTGCATATCCATACAAGACCCGAGTAGGCGGGTCGAGGTCCTACGAGGTACCCACTACTCGGAGTACCCTCCCAAAAGGAAAAAGATGTGTCTGTCAGGTTCGGTTCTTCTTAGTTGGGTTGGGCGGGTTCGACCAGAAATGCTATGCTTACACACAAGACTACCCCTCTTCCCGAAAGCTTCGCGGGGACTACTTTACGACGACGGACGACCGCCCGTAGGGGGTTTACTGCACAAGGCCCCTGCAGAGGAAAAGCTTTATCCCAGCGAATAGAAGATGCTCAGCTCCGCACAACATAGGGATTAGCACGCTTTCGAAAAAAACATAGAATAGTAAAAGATCCAGCATGCAGAACACGGCGATCATTAGAAATTCACAAATTAGAAATGCTATAATATACTCTTTCCCATAACTTCTCATACCAGACCAACCCACTAAAATGCAAATAGGGATCAGAAATGTGGTCAATATCACGAAGAATAAAGAGATACCATCTATACCCAAATAAAAATGGATGTTTTCATAAGGAAGCCATCGAAGGCTTTCCACAAATTGAAATTTGGCCGTAGAAGGATCAAATTGTATCCAAAGAACAAGGGAATACAAAAAAGTAATAAGAGAGGCACACAGACCAATCAATCGTATCAGTCGTATTCTTGAATTTGGAATGAAAAGAAGAATAATGCTTCCTAGCACGGGACACAGAATAAGACCACTTAGATCAAAATAGCATTCACAGAAATGTTCTAACATAGAGTAGAATCGAACATTGAAGAGATTAGTTGACAACAGTAAAAAGATGGGAGCCTAATTCCAATACAATAGGGGTCTATCAGTGCAAGTCAGCTGAACACCGTGATTGATGAGTGGGTAGGTGGGTTAGGTGCACCTCTCGCCCAGTGGGAAGTAATGAGGCTAGTCTCCCCCCTGAATGAAGAAGTAGTGGTGCCCCCTTCCCGCATATGCGCCTTTATTTAGATTCTTTCCATTTTTGAATTCTTTATCCAATGCTAAAAAATATCTCTGGCAAAACGCAATTCGTCGAAGGGATAAAAAAGAAAGAAGAGAAAGAAAGGGAAGTTTTGTCTTTCTTTCAATCCAAATAAGAGAACAAAGAAACCACTCAAAAATGAAAGTTAGATAAAGAAGTTTCAGTAAGAACTAGCACTAGACTTCTTCCCCCCTTTCTACTTATCCTCTCTCCTTTTGTTTGTGCTTCTACCCGGGCTTTTCATTCTGTTTTATAGAGACCCGAGTCATTTTTCTAATAATTAATGTAGAAAGGTGAGTTCCCCGGCATACGGAAAAAAATCCAGGATGACGGCTTTCAAAAGACGAGTAAGGGACGGGGAGGGGGAGGCTCTCGAAACCAAACGAGACTAGAAGGAACATTGGAATTAGCACCATTCCTATGAGTGCTTTTGTCTCGAAAAGCCAACAAAGGGGCAGCCCTCTCTCTCTCTATCTCGGTCTCAGTTTAGCATCATATATCGATCTGGAGATCATTTTGATTGGTTGTAGTGCGGATTAAGGAGCTGCTCCTCCATGCTGTGGAGGTGGGGGCTGCCGCCGCCTGATAGAGGCAGAAGCCGGGGCCACCGGAGCTATCTGCGTCGAGTGTGTCGATTGAAAGAGGAGGGGAGACAACTCCAATTCCAGCGCAAAAATAGAAAGAGTCGTGCCGTTCAAAATGGAATTCTTCTAAGATCCATTGCTCTATTTTGCATGCTCTGCTCCCAAAAAGCAGAGAGACTTGCGAGGGCAGATCCGGGTTGGTTGGTCCGGAAAGTCATGGGAGAGGTAGGCTAAGTGAAAAAAAAGAATATACTGGTGCTACTATAGAATCTTATGAATCACGCACGGCACACTTTCTATATCTCCTCCGTCTACAAGGTGAACAGTTTAGCTTACAGCACAGCGTGTTCGCCACCACACCGGCTGGCTGGTGCATTGGCCTTACCGTAATAGGGCCGAGAAGTATGACCCTTCGATTAGAACGCCCCATATCTCGTGACACGCGGAGCGTGGCATTTCCTTTTATAAAGTCCGTATAACTTCTAACCAAAAGATTCATTCTTTATGAATCAAGTACCATTCAAAGAGTGCATTGCCTCTTTGAGTGAAGAAGAGAAGGGCTTTGTATAGAAACCCTTGAGCCATGTTCGTCGCCCTACTAGGCTCACCATTATTTCATTTCATTCTATTTATGGCCAAAGAACATATACATGGAGCTATGTCGACTTACGTACGTCTCGTTGACCAAATGATCAGGTATACCACGCCACGTATCATCCCCTCTTTCTATAGAGGAGAGATAAAGAAAAAGAAAAGATATAGTGATCGTGCCGTAAGACCTTGTTCGTTTCTACTTGACGTTATTTTCCTCGGTTTTTTTTTACATTACATAAGGTAGCTTGCTTACTTAGCGCTTGCGCTAAGGATCTAATCAGAGTCAAACTTGGATTTGAAAAAAAACCTTTCTCTTATTAGCCGGAGTACAAGTGTACTCCTTGATCTTTAGTAAAGGCGGATTAAGCCAAAAAACATTGATTTTTCGAAGAGTCTCAACGTCCTCGTTGAGAGTCGCTCTGCGAGACGTCCAGTAGTCTCTGACTTGGTCTTCGAATCGTAAGTTTCAGCCCGTTCCCAGCTTTTGCCTCGCTCTCAGGTTGGCCCTTCTACTTTACTAAGTAGTATTCCACTCGTGCAGTGGGTGTATGGGCTAGCCCATGGTGCGGTCAGCTATGATATACTCAACTTCTTCTTTAGTAAGTTTCTCTAAAACATCTGGTGGTGCCCTCGTGGGCACGTTCCTCTCTGGGTCGGTCTGGTCTAATCGAAGTAAACTGACTCACATGGAATACGGGGTGAGTTTTCACCGAGCTGATCGCTTGAGTCTATAGGCTACCCCTCCTATCCGCTTCTCTACAAGGTCTACTTTCTTCTTCCTTCAGACCGGGCCAAGCCTTTAGGTTGTTTAAGTAGATTTGGGCTAGATCGTTGCGCTCCTGCCACCTCTTGGCAAAGTAGGCTGATGGGCAAGCCCCCTCCTGCCGCAATGGTGTGGGGCGTCAGAGGCTGTTGCCCCGTGGCCAACTCGAAGGGGCTGAAGTTCGACGCAGAGCTTTTTGGTTGTTAAGTTATAGCAGCACTGAGCAACATCCAACAGCTCCAGTCCTTCTGGTTTGCACTAAAGTGCCTTAAGTAGCCCCCGAGGAGTCCGTTTATTCTCTCCGTCTGAGCTTTCCAAGATATACCGACCGTAGGTATCTTACCATCAGATACCGACAGTCGTATTCTAACATTACCGACCTTTAAATATCGGGTTTTCATCAATTTAACATAACATAAAAAAAGCTCTTTTCATCATCAGAAACAACCTTATTTCCGAGACCTCTTGCATTGCATTACCATAACGAAAAGAAAAAAAGAGAGAAATTGCTCTTGTGATTCGGAATGAACCTTTCTCGGTGGAAGAAAGGAATAGCGATGGATTCCTATGGAGCATCCAGGAACAAGAAGATTCAATCGGACGACGAATTCTTACGTGGTCCAAGGAAATCAAAGGTCCGCTTCCACGATTTCATCTATATCGAATCTTAATATAAGAATAGCTTATATAGTCATGATTCAATTCAGGTCCACTGACTTTGGATTTCTTTCTCATTTTTCGGATCTGATTGGAACAATGGAGAAGTAGGAAGACTTTGGCGATTCATAATGGGTATCTAGAATATCTATGTCCCAGGACATAAAATATGAATAATGAAACATGAGGAAGAGTATACCCTGTAGTGACATAGCAGTTCTCCTAATCGACTACTTATCATCATAATGAACATTCCACTTAAAAACTAAAAAAAAAAAACGACTCGCCAGGCGCTTTTTTTTTTCATATCTATATTCTCTGCTGAAAAAGAAAGACTAAGACAGTAGTTTCGTGGAAAGGAAAATAGAAAAGCCCTTTATCGGATTGGAACCGATGACTTACGCCTATTTCATTTGGCGTTTAAAGAGCGTGACTCTACCGCTTAGTTAAAAAGGGCCCATTTGATTCAATTCATGAATTAGCCCACTATGAGTTTACTGCATTTGCATTTATAAAGAAATACTCTATATTTCTCTTTTTTCTGATAAAAATATATAGTATAATATAGTATATCATTCGTGTCTCTGTTACAACACGGCGAAACTAAATGGTTCGAATGAAATCCAATGAGAAAAAAGAATAATAATTTTGAGGCTGTACACCTAATTTTCCTGGGATTGTAGTTCAATCGGTCAGAGCACCGCCCTGTCAAGGCGGAAGCTGCGGGTTCGAGCCCCGTCAGTCCCGACCTAGGATCCGATGAATCGATCAATTCATCTCTCCATTTTCTGTGAAGAGGGGGGACAAAGAGTAGGATCTAATTCCCAGCAGGAGGATCCTTCTTTCGTTTCGCATTTCTCA
>CM072807.1:86871237-86878737 GCA_037013495.1 Hippophae tibetana
TACATGAACGCGCACTTGATCTTTGACTTGGTCCGCCGCGATCCATAAGGAAGGGGTTTTCGTTCGAAACAAGATAGCCGTAGGGAAAACCCTATGGGCTGGATTGAATCTTTCCTTCTCCCCCCCCCCCACCAGATCCATTAAAGGAAAACAGACTCAAGGATTGGGCAATTTTCCATATGTCTCTAGAAAGATAGGAGCTAATAAAAACTTTTATTACTCATGTAACTCTCATTTAATTACTCCATGTGTAACGCCCAAGGGGCCTTGTATTCTATTTAAACAGAGGATCTCTCACATTGATATACACATCCTTCACCCAATCTGCTCAAAGTATTTTCAACTCTTTCATGGTATCAGAGCACTAGCTCTTGGGAAAGGTTCAGTTGGTTCGTGTGAAGTGTGGTCTGAATACCTTGTTACGTGTTTTCTCTTTGGCGCTGTCCACCGCTGTGTCTGTATCCTTCTCCTCAGCACTTAGTTAGTATCCCGTCCATCGCAAATTTGTTGTCCATAAAATTGACACAGACGAACTACCTACTATGGACTACTAAGATAATGTCTTTTATTGAAGCACAAGATCTTCTCAGTTTCGTTGATGGAACTGGAAAAGAACCAAAGGAGTTTCTTGAGACTGATGACAAAGGTGAGATAATGAACCCTGAGTACGGGAGTGAATCAAAGAACAGACCGACTACTCAAAAGTTTAATGATGGGCACCATGACCGAAGACGTTCTTAGTCTTGTCGTTGGACTAAGAACGTCTCGTAATATTTGGATGTGCTTAGAAAAAACGTTTGCCCAATCTTCAAAGGACCGAGAACTTCAACTACAGTGTCAATTGCAGCTATGTCCGCAAAGGGTTCAAAACCTCTATCTTCTATCCTATTGTAGGCCGATAGGTCCGCTATAGCCTATCCGCCCACAGAGGTACCCAAACTCGTCGCCCTCTCTAGGGCAACCTCTGTCTGCCTTCTAAAATGAGCTGTACCGAGAGAGGAATAGCCTCTTTTGGGTTCCCCGTGCTACGGCTGCTGCTACAGCATCATATGTAATGATCCTCTTCTCTGAGCCGCACCTGGCATCTCAGTTGTTGTTGTTAGAAACCGGTTTTTATTGGTAAATCATTGATTCAAAACCATTAGTGAATTCCCACAGCAATCCCAATCCCTTGCTGATGTGATGTGTTTTACATCGCACCGACGCCATTGTGTTTGGCTCGAGAGTCAACAAATGCAGGAATAGCTCCTCTGATGACTCAAGCGGAGTTGGTTTCTGATTCCCTGGCCTAGGTAAAGGGTGCTTTCGCTTTCGATATAGGAATTCGACTTCCTGCTCGAGTCGTAATAGCTCCTGTCCTGGGCTTTTTAGATAGTTCACTCTGCTTCGGGCCGGGCCGGCTTTCGAGTTGAAACTCCGCTCCTCGGCTTAAGAGCTTTAATAGCTCCTCTTCGGAGGTTTCTGGCTTTTTACTTTCTAGGTTTTGAGGTGAGGTTTGGAACCGGCTTTCGAGTTCCCTGTTCGAGAGAGCTCCTTGACCTGGGCTCTCGACGCTTATAGCCTTGTGGTATAGTTCAGTTCGTACTCGCATCAAGCTGTGGTCTCCGCCCCCTTCGATTATTAGTAGGGGCTCGTGCCTTCGTTCCGTCGGTATAGGTATACCGTCAAATACCTGCCTCGAAGTCCCGTCAATTGAGTGCCGTCAGTCAGTGTTCTCAAATCCCAGATCCCCATAGTCTTCGGCGAGTGGAGGACGAAGGACGTTTCTGCTTTTCTGTCAAAAGAGCTCGTGTAGTTCTCAGAATACACCTACTTGCTGGCGTTTTTTCTAAGAAGTTCTTTTACCCGCTGACTGAAAAGCTTGACTAATAGGGGGACTGGACACCGATACCGCCAAGATGACATCAAGGGCGATTAGGTGTGGCTTGCTTGATAAGGGAAACAGAAGACGCGCCCCTCAAAGCCCCATTAACGCAAAACAACTCGACCCCTACGTTTTTAAATTACCAGAAGCTCTTAGCTACTCAGCTATACTCTAATAAAGACTAAGGGGTATTACTTGATTGAAAGAGTATTCATATTATGGGGAGCTTCCCCTTCCAACATCTGACTTATATACAGGTCAACATCGACTTAAGAAGCACGAATACATATAGTAGCTACCTCGGGAGAGGGATGAGAGTCGTGTTTTTTAGTTCCATGAGGGTAGCTGCCTATTGCAGGAGCTCCTGACCTGAAGGGACACCAGCAAGCTTCTACTGAATGTAAACAAAGTCAAGGAGATGGAATCAACTCAATAGAATTAGGTATTTTATATGACTTCTGAAGTGACCGAACGAAGTTAAGGATTGATTCAATACCGAATCCCAGATCCCTATAGACGACTAATGGTAGGGGCCCCAACACCCATCGTGAACGTAGTTCATTGCTCGGGCAAGGGATATACGAATATACCGACTGAACGAAGTGAATACCTTATTCAATGATTTTCCTAGAACCATCAGATCCGCTGAGATGCCGAAAACACCTACTGAGATGAGAGTAGTTGGCCTAGAAGGCTCCTTGCTTGGTCCAGGATGGATTTTTTGACCCGTAATCGCAACAACCCAATTGCAAGAGCGGAGCTCTACCAACTGAGCTATATCCCCCCGGATGCTTCCAAGGTGAGTGGCAGGCGTGACCAGGCGGAGCAGATGCCTCGACGAAGAAAAACCTCCTTTTCTTCTTCGGCCTCTGTTTCTCCGCGCAAAGGAGAGTCGTCCGTAAGGGATAAGCATTTAGGGGAAGCAGTCCCCCCTGCTATTCCGGTAAGCGAGTAGTCCGTTATGGATCCCCCCCCCGTACTCCACTTTGTTGTTGACCCTTTCCGGCTGTGTGAGTCAATATATCCCTTAGTCCTCCGAAGGAGCAAGTGAAGTTACTGCAGAATTGCTTGGACTAGCTGGACTTAGCGGACTTACCCCCTGTTGCTTTGTCTGTCCCCCCGTTTACCCCCATATCCCCGCTGCGTGGGCGTCCCTGTAGAAAGGAACTCAACTCAAAACGAACCGCTTATTGCTTTGGCCGCTGAAGAGGAAGAACAAGAGTCTGGTTGCGCTTCGGGACGACTTCCCCTACCACTGTTAAATAGCGCCCTCTTCTCTTAGTATAGTAAGCTGGCGGGCTTCTCCCAAGAGAATGCCTTCACTCCACTCCCCCTTCAGACGCCTATGGAGAACTAAGGTACCATTAGGAGTCTCCTTTCCGAAGGCAGGGGGAACTCGAAAACAACAAACGCCACTATTTCACTGTTTAGGCGAAACTCCACGCACAACTCGCATTGAAGACGCTCCACTCGTTCGTAAGCACAATGGACTCGCTGTGAGTATGGAAGAAGGATAGGGTCAGCAGGCCTTTCTATCTCTTGCATTCATCTTCTCCTTATTGTTGTACTCTTTCTTCAGTGTGGGGCGCCGTTTGCAGGATTGAAAGCGGCAACCGCCCTCAAGTCAAGACTAGAACGAAGGTAGAGCCTTACTCTATTCCTTCGCCCGTGAGACATCTACTTAGTTGTACATCGGTACTCGGACACCCCCCTATGACTAAAAAGACAGAGGGAAAGACAAAGATTCCCATTAGCTGAAAGTGAGTCTACAAGGTGAAGACTCTCTATCGTCAGATCGTTGGCAGTCTGGTTCTGCTTTCTCTGACGCCAAGAATCAGAAAAGTAACCCCTTTCCTTTCTTTCAGTCGAGCAGCTCCACCAATAGAATAGGTCAGTCGAGTCCTCGACCGGGTACTCGGCCAGTAGATCCGCTATAGCTTGCCCTTTCATCGCCTTTCGTGAAGTGCACGTAATGTCGAACTCGGACAGCCTTAACAAAGAACCGGTTGCTTCAACATATGCCTGGTCGGATCAGACCTCGTGATCAAAAGAACCTTCTCAGACAGGAGGTAGTGACGGAGCTTCTCAGCCGCAAAGAAAGACTCAAGCTAAACGATTTTACTGTACCGTGATTCTGCTGGCTTCAACACTCGAGACAGGTAAGGTAGTATATAGGCCGCTCCTTACCATCGTGGTCCTCCTGCGCTAGCAACACCCCGAGCGAACTTGTCGTAGCGGACAAATAGTTGATGATAGGGTTTCCCCGCCATCAAGACTGGCGGAGACAAGAGCTCGTCCTTCATCGCTTGGAAAGCCTTCTGGCATTCTTCGGACCACACAAACTCGAAACCCTTTTTCATTATAACTGACCAGGGCTAGTCACTTTGGATCCCCATAAGTATGACAATCTCTCCTTTACTCGGGGCATCAGCCTTAATTTCATAAAGTACGTTTCCGTTTTCACGAGCAGAAATACGATTGATTGAAGCAGGCAACGAAGGGGACGAAGTAGCAGCAGCTTTATACGATATTGGGCAGATTTCCAAGACCCCTTTTATAACGTAGTTGGGGATTCGGCCTGGTTCCATAGAGGGAAGAATGGCAGGGGCCCTGTTGTACGAAAGGGACTGAGAGTGCACTTTGCGAAGCTTCTTTTTTATCTAAAAAAAAGAAGCGGGATTGTGGAGCTATGAAGCGGCAAAGCCGACTATAGATACACCCCACTTGCGCTTTTAGCTTAGGTTTCTTAGTTAGGAACTTGCCTTTTAGTTAGGACTTGTCCTATTTGGTTTGGTAAAGGGTCAACCGGCCCAGGAGACACAAGTGGAAACTGGCTTGGTGCCCTATTCGGTTAAAGGTTTCATACTATCAAACCGCTTTTTGCTCTTTCTAAATACGGAGAATGCCCTTCTTTCTTGTCAAAATTTCATGTTAGTATCCTGCGTGCTCGTGGTTGCTCTATGTGTTTCTAACTGCTTTGTAGTAGGGACCGGACCTGAATCCGCGACCTCATGGAGGTGCTTTTCCTAATAAGCTAAACGTGCCCCTGCTATACCTCTGAAGTGCAATTATAAAGTAAATAGCCAGAGGATGAAATACCTTATTTTCCAACCTAGATTTTTCTACGGAAATTTCTTTCGAGCTGGGATATCCTTATGCAAGGTTCACTTTCCTGGTCAGAAAGGGCGACTGAACGAACGAGTGAAACGGAGTTCACAACGGAAGAGTGATGGCATGCCATGCCGGGCAGGTGAGATCAAATAGATGATAAGTACTAAAACAACTGGGAACCTCTATCTCCAACCGATGGAAGAGGTTAAGGATTGGGTGGAATAGGGGCAGCAGCTCAAAGGCAAGAGACGGCATAGCTCGAGTAGAGCTAATAGTTCCTGAACTGCCTCATTATGAATCCTTAGCCGGGCCATACATAGAGAAAGTTCCATTTTTATAGTGAGTCGTTTTTATAATAATAGGAGATAAAGGAGAACCCTAATCTCCTAAAATCCCTCATTAGGGAACACCTGTCAGATGAGTCTGCCGCTTTCTTTCATAACAGAGCCGAGAATAACGGCTGGCATAGAAGTCTCTCGCGCGCAAGGAGATGCTGCTGCTGGATGTCACGGTTCTGGGGCGCCATGATCCTTCTCTCTGGAACAATCGAGGGCACTGCCTTCCTTCAGCTTTCAGAGGTAGGGGCTGCATCAATCATCGCTCAGTGAGCTATTTATTGCCGCCAATAGCGCTTCGCTTGCATGCAAGGCGGCACGCCAGGTAGAGCTATCGCGCGCGGGCGAAGGAGATGCATTTCTGGTACTGGTAGTACTGGACAAGCTCTCAGGGAAGAATCTCTTTCTTATTTCTGCCTTTCTTTCCCATGACGACTAGGAACGGGCAAATCAAAAATTTCACTTCGAATTCCAGACCTCAACATCCTGCTGCTCATGGTGTTTCACGATTAGTATTGGAAATGAACGGAGAAGTGGTGGAACGTGCGGAACCACATATTGGATCACTCCAGTGCGGCACGAAGCCGCTGACGCCGAGTCGGCTCCTATGCCGCTAGCTATGCCCTGCTTGGTCCCCCGGCACGGTGGAGGTTCCGTAGCGCGTCATGAGCACCGGGCTAAGGGGCGGTTGAGCAACTCAAGC
Organism: Hippophae tibetana; assembly: GCA_037013495.1. Lineage (NCBI taxonomy): Eukaryota > Viridiplantae > Streptophyta > Magnoliopsida > Rosales > Elaeagnaceae > Hippophae > Hippophae tibetana. Next base: position 86,877,251 of record CM072807.1, read on the forward strand.
GAACCGCCCTACCTTACTACAACATAGGGACAGAAGGGAGAAGGTTGTGAAGGTGGCCTCGTTATCCGCACCTCCGGTCGGATGAATGGAGGACCGACCGACCCGGGTTTTCATGAGCGTTGGCGGGTCCTGGAGTGCCTGTCAAGGGCGCTAGCGCATACCCCGGGGTGATCATCACCACCTGCACCTCACATCTCGGCACAGTGGAACGTGTAACCCGCCTGCTGTCTCATTCAACTACATTTGTTCCTGTAATCCATAGCCTAACAGAACGCAGCAGCGAGGGACAACCCGCCCATACAGCCAGCGGGGAGGATGGCACTACTGGCAAAGACCGTCTGGCGAAAACGCCGCAGGCGCGAAGCGTGGTAGGCCTGCGCCGGGGGAGCATAGCATAGGGAGGAAAGGGAGCCCGGACGGTGGAAGAGCCAGGGGAGGCCGGGTCATTTGACGGAAATGGAAGGCTTTTCCCCTATTAGAGAAGGCCCTATGAAGTAAAGGGAAGTGCATGAATTCTTGGAAAAAGAGGGAGCGAGCCTATATAAAAAATGTAAGAAAGTAAATTCAATGAATAGATAGAGTCAACGGTACGACAGACAGCGCAGCCTACACGCGAATTAGCTTCCGAGGTCGAGCAGTCTCAATTTCACTACAGGATTTGCGAATGAATGCTGGGCTGGGCCACCTCGAATGGCGTGAGCCGCATGCGGGGAGACCCGCACGTACGGTTTTTAGGGGGATCTGGTCGAAAGACCGGCCGGCGCCCACCCGACTAGAGGGACTGAGAAATTAATAGAGTACAAAACTTATCTTCAAGCTTTACCTTATTTTGATCGTTTAGAGGGCGATCGCGGAGTCACTGAATGAAGTCCTCCGTTTCTTTCGGAGGTGCTGACCCGCAGCGAGGCAGAGATGACTAAGTGACATATGGAATATGGCGACGACAACAGCATGTCGTAGAAGGAGATAACAGGTGGAGCCAACGACCCACTAAGACTAACGTATCTACAACTACATCCCCGAGCGGCAGTCAAACGGGGGCGTGAATGCAAGATGCCAGCGGAATGATCGGCCGGACAGAGGCTAGGGCTGCTTCCTTCCCACCGCGTCCTTCCTTGTGTGTCGGAGATATAAAGCGAGTGCACCGGAAAAGAACGGGAACTGGGTCGATCTATTCTATGGCGAAGCATCCGAAGCATAACTGCACACTCACACGATCTTTGCCGAGAGATAGGAGCATTCGGTGGAACCGGTGAACTACACTTGTTTCTGGATAGATGTGTGGGACAGAGGGCTCGTGGTACCTGCTGCCCACCCTTCCTCCTCCGCTTTGAGAACCGTGTGAACGGAGAGTGGGCAGAAGGGAAGGAGGTCCTCATACGGAGTCGCACACTTACTTGAGCAGTGCGGGAGACTGGGGAATGGGTCGAGTAAACTCCCCTGGGGCCGAAAAATCACAGACGAAGCTTTACAACGATAGGGCTTTG
>CM072807.1:86883737-86896237 GCA_037013495.1 Hippophae tibetana
AAGGGGGCTTCATTCAATAGAGGAGGTCTTCCATTCCAGTCCAGAATCTATTTTGACTATTTATCCCACTTATCATCTCTCTGTGGGACTTGTTCCCTCTTCAACTCAGCGCTTTATAGATAGGCATTTTTATTGAGAATGCTTTAAGGTCCCACCTTACCTTAAAAAATAAAAAAGTAGCCCAAATAGAATTTGAGTACCACGGAGAAAAGCTAGCTGGATAAACAAGACAGGGATCGCCCGCTCGGCAATGCTACCTTGGGGAGGAGACAAAACACTTTAATATAACAACTCATATGTAAAAGCCTTTTTCGATATATGAACAATATGACTATGGAAGAGTTGGTGAACATTGTTCTGACTCATAGCTCTAAGATGACTAGCATGAATAAGCCAGCTTCAACACCACCTAGACTCTTAATCATAGACAGACTTGCACCGACCTCAACATAAAAGGATGAACCTGGTCTGTCTATTTGTACGCATTGGCTTAACTCACTCCTAAGCTCCCGCAAAGAACACATAATGAAGCCTGGTAAGGGCTGTACAAGGGAACGATCAATTTGATAAGAAATAGTTTGGGAATGCCCCGCTTAGTTAACAAACATCGAGTTTGGAATCATTGTGGTTTTCTATCTTCAGATTACAAAATTGGAGAATCGCCAAGGCCTTTCAGCGATTCGACGCGCCCCCCCTAAGCTAGACGCTTCACCTACCTGACCTCAGAGAGAATAGAATGAGTCGCCCTAGCCCTAGTCTTACTAAGAGTTTGAATTGCTCTGTAGGATAGTAGGGCGAATGAATCGCATTAGTGCGATTTGGCTAGCTGAATCGCCCTTATATATATCAACCAGGTCAACTGACGCCAGCATCACCACTACGGAAACGCAATTTCCTTAGTCCTTTTTTGAAAATGATGATCAAAATCAAAGGATCAATGAGATTTACACCTTCTTTCTAGAAGAGCTAAAGGATTACTTGCATAATTATTTGCCTGACAATCTATCAACAATAGTTTGTTCTCGTCTCACTCGAAATTTAATCAAAGCACTCTTCATGCCAATGATATATGGTAAGACTATAATCAGCATGTCAAATGATATTCATAATCATTTTTCTAAATTATTAGGTAAAAAGGAATGCACATCATTAGCCATTATAATCAATAAATTCTTTGAGGGTATAATCAATCTAATGAATTTGATCCGCAATGTAGGTTGGTTTTCTGCAGCCTTGAAGAAACCCGTCTTCTATAGTATTCCTCTATTAACATCTGTACAGGACTATATGAAAACTAAACCAATAAATATATGGATATACGATCGTATCCACAAGAAAAGGCGTAAAGTGACTCTACGAATTGCCACGGAAGATCGGGATCGAAGGAAGACTCTTATGGCCACCTTTGCAAACTTCATTCATCAGAAAGATGCATATATTGCCATGTACATGATAATAGAAATGATATCAAGGGGTATACCCGTCTACACTGTTCACGACAATTTAATTACTACAGCTCCTTACGCTATGAAAGCTTCAAATTTCTATATTTCAACTATTTCTGGTGGGCGTGACTCATTATTATTCATAAACTTTTTTATTACTCGTAATCTGCTGGAAGGAAGGACTTCGACATATTCCTTAGATAGACCGATTCCACTTGATTATCTTGAAAGGATCTTATAAGATATAATACCAAAGAATATTAAAAAGAATAAGAAGATCATTTTTGAAAAAAAGAGAAATGATATACTTGCTAATTACGCTTACTATTTCATTAATACATGCAATTACGATATGGAAACGGGAGAACACAGATATCCGGAACTATTAAAAATTTAATGAAAGCCTGGGGTAATTTTACTTATAACTCTAGTTTGCATTTATGAAAAATAACATGATGAAAAAAGAGAAATCTAACTTTGTAAATAAAATGATTACAAAGGTTACAAAAGAACTATTTGATGTATTATGGGGCAGCTTACTGAATTCAATCAAGAATGAATATGACCTGGATCCCTATTCAGGATTGAGAATAGCTAGAATTGATTTCAATATGCCATTATTAAGATGTAGCGACTGTGATCTGATAGTATTAGCTGTTATGCGACTAGTAATCAAGTACGCTTACACAACTGAGTCTGATTATGGTAAGTTTACTATTAGTTATGCTATGAAGATACCAACCGGAGAAGTACCCTTTACAATCAGTGATGCTATCACTTTTAGAGTGGATGGGAAAGACTTGCCAGTCTATGCTATGATTGATAAACTTGTCAGGAAGAAAGCAGAAGATTACGATGATGCTGAGTTAACTAGCATTTTTATTCGAATCTATCTTTCTGAAATGAAGTTGAGTGCGACGCAATTTCTCTCCGATGACGAGATTGCTAGCATGCTCTGGGAATGCATCAACAGCAAGGTGGGGGTGGAACCTAGAGAAGCGAGAACGATCGGGCCTCGTAAGCATCGTTATCCAAAGCATCTCACAGCACTCAAACCTAAAAAAATGAAAAGGCAGACATTCATTGTAGCTGATACTGAGACAGTTATCCTAAATAATGTTCATGTGCCTTACGCTGCGGGTTTCTTAGTGGTTAGACCAGGTGATGATCTGTCTTCAGAGGTGGGCTATGGCATTGAAACATATTTCAGTGAAGATTACCCGGATATTGTCTTCGAAACCTTTGAAGAAAGGAGCAATAAGATGTTGTTCGACTTTCTAGAACGTTTAGCTGTTGTTGTTAGACAAAATCCTTCGATTAAAACGGTCTATTTCCACAACTTATCACGATTCGATGGCATTCTCTTACTGAAACATTTAGCTACTCATGGTGCGAAGTACACGATCAAACCTCTTATGAGGAACCATATGCTATACGAGTTAGCTGTCTATCTTGGTAAGAAGCAACTATTCTGTCTAAGAGATTCCCTCACACTGCTCACGGGTAGTCTTAATAACTTAGCAAGAAATCTCTGTCCTCAATTAGGTTCTAAAGGAACCATCCCACATGACGAAGTGCAAGTGTCGAATCTGAAGAATCTTAGTACACAATTGTTGGAGTATATGAAACAGGATATTCGTCTCTTAGGTGGTGTTATGCTAAAGGCTCAAGAGATTTATTGGACTCAGTACAAAGTGGATATTGTAACTAAATTGACCTTGTCTTCGCTAGCTCTCACTAGATTTCGTACGAACTATTACGATCCGCCTATCCATATCCCAAATAGGAACGAAGACACTTTCATTCGTCGTGGTTACTATGGTGGCCATGCTGATGCTTATAAACCTTACGGTAAGAATCTAGACTATTACGACGTGAACTCCTTATATCCCTATATCATGAAGTCCTATCCTATGCCTGGGGGTAAGCCTGTCTGGCATGGCAATTTAGAAGGTCAGGATTTAGACAACTTGTTTGGCTTTATTGAGGCCTATGTTGTATGTCCTCGTAATATTACTCGACCCTTCCTACCCTATCGGGATGATAAGAATCAAACTCTACTCTTCCCAACCGGAAATTTCGTGGGTGTGTATTATAGCGAAGAATTCAAGTATGCGCGAGACATAGGCTACCAGATCATTCCTCTCTCAGGCTACTTGTTTGAGAAGAAGCCTAGTCCTTTCGAGGGCTTTGTGTCATCCCTCTTCGAAAAAAGACAAGAAGCGGTAATAACGCGATGTCCTATGTTTACAAGATACTCATGAACTCGCTATACGGTAGATTTGGTATTAACCCAAAGAGCACGATCACTGAGGTCTGCGATCTTGATCGATATAACTATTTGGTTAAGAAAACGGATTTCATCTTTGGGGACAAGCTTAACGATAATTACTATATCGTCTCTTACTTGAGCAATACCAAACTGGTCCCCGACTCTGAGTGGAGTCCTCCAAGGATATCAGCCGTTCAATTGGCAGCAGCGATCACAGCTTGTGCTCGGATTCATATGTATCCATACATTTCAAGAGATGACAGTTACTACACGGATACGGACTCAGTCGTTCTTAGCCTGAAGAAGAGGTCTCTTCAACTGTATTAGGTAAGTTTCAGTTAGAATACATTGTAAAGAAAGGAATCTTCTTAGCACCAAAGAGTTATTCTATTTTGACTCAAGAAGGCGAAAAAATCATTAAGCACAAGGGTCTTGCAAAATCATTGGTCAATGATGAATGGTTTGAGTCACAATACGCTGATATATCTAGAACAATACAGACCACTGTGGAATCTAACTTCAAAATGGATTGGGAAAGACTGAACATTACCAAAAAGGAAACACTAGTGAACCTTGGAATCAGAATTGGTAACAAGAGGGAATCTGTGTATGATAATGATATTTGGGTGGACACAGCGCCATTGGATGTTACATACTTCGCTGGTCAAGAAAATAGGATACGAACATATGAAGTGAAACGTCTTCAGGAACTCAATGAAAAAAATATAGGCTCAGAAAGACAGAATAATTTATGATTTAGAGTCTAAAATAGCTATTATGACTTCTGAAAGAGAAATAGAAAATAATAAGTCAAAACAAAATAGTATAAATAAGACTTCTAAAGAGAAAGTCAAAGTCTGATGGAACTATTGATCGCTACAAGGCTCGCGTGGTAGCCAAAGGCTACAACCAGCAAGAGGGTATATACTATGATGAGACATTCGGTCCAGTTATCAAGATGGCCACGGAAGATATAAAACACGTTGCCCTGAGGTCTCCTATTGGTATATACTCTTACAAGGTGATGCCTTTTGGTCTAAAGAATGCCGGTGCAACTTACCAGCGAGCAATGACCAACATTTTCAAAGAACTTCTTCATCACGAGGTTGAGTGCTATGTAGATGACCTCGTTCTACAACTTGAGTAAGGCTGACCCAGCCATAGCTGACTCCGGCGGTGTTCAATTCGTTGGGCAAAGAGGTCATCTCCTAGGTCAAGGGTCTCTGTCTCAGCTAGCTGCCGTAATAGGGCCTCGTCATCCGCGGAAAAGAAAACTCTTGCGTAGCCTTCATACCCCTTCCACCAGAAGTCACCTATAACATCGTCCAGGCGCCTACAATGTTCGAAAGATCAGGCAGTTCCAACCTCATCAGAAAGTACGGGATAAATGATGCCCCTCTCCAGTACATAGACGCTAAAGCCCTTGCTGAAACTCTTTCTATATAACTACCATGGATTTCCACCACTTCCCGAAAGAAGCATTCTGCCTGCTCTGGTATCTTGCCAGGTGCTACAAGATTGGAATCATGCATGCTTTATAGGCCCTGGGTTTTTTCCTATTTAGGACATTGGGAGATCCTACCTTCAAAAATGGTTGACCCTGTTTATGCCCGCAGAACAATGGAAGCACGTCCTAGGATATATGTCGGAGTACCCTTACCTCCTTTGCCTTTTCAGCCTTCAAAATAGGGTTGAAGTCCAAGGAGGAGAGACTCGTGTAAGCGTCAATCCCTGGTTTCGTAGGCTCCATAGCTACAAATAAAATCCTATACTCTAGTAGAACCAACCCGCTAACGCCCCTCCGTTTGGGCTCTCATTAAGAGGACATTGTGTCTGTACAACACAATTTGGCCTGACGAAGTTCCGCCGCCCTTATTCAATGCTATCAATTACCATTATGATGGGCGAATCAAACTGACGGAGCGCTGTCTGCCAGGGCTAACGCGTGTTCAGTACTTATGCCATCAGCAAGCTTTGCATTACCTAGGGGATCATGCAAACGAGGAAATAACGGAAGAGCTAGATCAGGAGTCTCTTATCTCTCTGAGTACGACAGAGAGGGGGAGGCTTAGTACTCTGAGATGTGTTGAATGTATTTTACATCACATTGCATCCAAAAGTTCCAATTTTACACCTTGTTCCTCAAGGATGAGATTTAGGAAACTAGGAAATTGCGAAGGGCTTTAGCGTTTTCCTGCAACCTCGATTGCATCTTGTCCCATGTACTTCCCTTTGCCTTTCCTTGCCCATGTGGAATCAGGCTATTGCCAAGTCGCTGAGAAAGAAGAAGTCTCGATATGCCGAAAAGCGGATGCTCGTCCGCATAGACAGATCCTAGTGCTAGTGTCAGATCCTCCTTTTGATGGTGAATGTCGGAAATGCTGTTGAAAGATGAATCCTCTGCGCACATCCAATTCTTCCTTCTAAGAGGGCATTATTCGATGCATCCGCTTTGCTGTCTTATGCGCATATTAGAATAAGGATTGATTGCCTTATTCTGGATTCAATAGCAACTGGCAGCCTTTCCTTATTGCTAAGAGCTTCTTTGCCCTTTTTAATTGCCCATCATTTCATTTGCCCGAGATGAGAAACTCTCTGTCCTATTCGATTCCCAAGAGCGCATTCTGCCTGAAAACAGCGTATTCTCTAAGAGTAAGAGCGGATTCAATAGCTGCCTACTTACTTCTTTACTTCTCCACCTCACAGTCTATAGCCTGCCTGCCTTGGTATGAGTTGAGAGGATCAGACTTACGAGGGAACCTTCCCTAGTCTAGGGGCATTTCTACCATTATTAGGAAGTCGAAGAGGAACTAAGACATCCACTCTCAAAGGAAGGCCCCCTAACTCAAATGCCACTCCTCCCTCAGGTTCAAAGGAATGAGACCTTCTAAGCCCCTGCCACCCCCGCTATACCTGCTATACCCAAACCATACCGAAGCCATACCCAAGCCATACCCGAACTCACCTCCCATGCCCGGCCAGAAAGGTTTTTTTGTAAAGCTCGCACGACGAAAGAAAGAGCTTGACTTTACAAGCGGAATTGCCCTTCTTCACCGAGATTGCTGGATCGGTAGCTAAACCCGTTGATAGCTACTTATACTTAGATGGGTCACAAGCTCGGCTCGGTGTGCTCGTATGGATTACCTTTCTTCTGCGCATCGCTTTCAGGCCAATCCGTCTATAAATAACAGTTATGATTATGAAACAGCCTTATTCTACTCTATAGTTTAGAAGTTGAATCATTGGTTCTCGGGAAAGAACCCCGCTTTTCAAAAGGGATAATCATTTATTCCCCAAATCCACATGGATTTCTCCAATGAATCCATCTTACACATCTACTTTGTTTACTAGATCACATTTCAATCCGTTTTTAGCCCCCATGATGCTATGCTGACGTTTTTTAGGGGTTCTCGTAATCTAAATCCGCAAATGCCTTACCGCAACCCACTTCCTCGGGGCTCGTTCCTTGATGACATGCCCAAGAACCTCTCGGGTGACAAAAGTCACTGGTGCTTTCCTTTCCCATTTACAAGAATCATCCTAAGAAGGAAGTAGAACTCGAATACGAGGTTCTCCTAAGAATAAGAAGAGGTTGGTACAGAGGCGGCATAGTCAGAGATTCTTTCAAAGAGGTGAGTGAGCCGTCTTCGATTTAGAGATTCGGTTTAGTGAGAATAGCTCTACTAGTCTGAGAGCTTAAGCTATGAGTTGAAAAGTGAAGTATGGGCGGGGTTAGTTAAAGCTTTAGTGCCTCCTTTAAAAGGGGGATGAAACAAACGATGATCCAGCAAATAAGTAGGGGGTTCGAAATCGAGTTCCAAAGCGAGGTCGGTTGGTGGGGAAATGAATGAATTCCCCAAAAATCCGGTCTCATGTCAACCCCTGACTGACCTGAGGTCTAAAAGCGTCAAAAACAGAGGAAGGGTACTCCGATCGACGACCTCTTCGACGATACATCTCTTTCGGTTGGTTTGTGCTACAGAGAGGTACTCCGATCGACCGGGTTCTTATTTTGTAAATCGTGTAAATAAGGGGATTCTGAAGAATCTCCTGTTGCGTGATATCTGATATCACATGGAGGAAGACAGCTGCCCACCTGCGCTGGTCTGCGTCTGACTACTGTTCCCTAACTTACATTCCATTCTCTGGACTTTTTTTCCTCCGGTGTCATTGATTTTTCCGTACCGTAATAGACGAGGAAGCGAAGCTCTCTTTTTCTGTGATGTGAAGAAGGGTGGCTAATACAGATTCTGCATTTCCATCCGCGGTCAGAGAATGAAAAAGAAAGTGTTGGGCAAATCAATTACGTCAGTAAAAGAAAGAAGCAAACTGACTTGACTGATGAACACCAACCGGTCTACCAGGAGCAAAGAGCTCACCTAATTTAGAGAATTCACTCCCTGGATGTAAGTCCAGTCAGTCAGTAGCAGTAGAATAGTCCGATTTCCTAGCGAAGGAAGCCCTCTCGGAAAGCCCCCTCCCCATGGCCCTAAGCGCTCAAACCAACCCTTGTGATGTCACTGAAAAAAAGTCTTAGGGCAGTAGAACACAACAAATCCAACAACCAGGCTAAGTTTAAAAGTTGCGACTTTCGCCCTTGGGTGTAAAAGAGCCTAGAATCCCTGTAGATAGAGATCCGCTTTCTTAGATGGCCCGGCGTACAGCCCTACATTGCTCAACTCACAACAAGACCTCTGACGAAAAAAATGAAATCGAGGCGTCGAAGCGAGCTTCGCAACCCTAAGCGAAGTCTTCCCCTGTCCTGTTAGCATATATCGAATTCAGCTAGATGATTGATTACTTAACCAGCCTGATAGATGGAATGCTTTCATCTTTTCGAAGGTCGACTTACATATACGCAAGAAGGTGCCAGAAGCACCCGTGCGGGACCGGATAAGCCGATGGCGTGGAAGGCTAGCGAGCACAATTCTCTAAGAGGTTTGTTTCCTGAGGCCGACTCGTAGCACCACGGATGCTGCGTTAGCGGGGGGCTCCGCGAAAGCCCGAAAAAGACAGTCCGGTAGGAGACGATCTCCGATGCTATTTACCGTGAAATCGGGCTTCCTTCCTTTCCAGATCTTCCCCTGCCCTTCCAAAAGAGCAATGCGTAGTCACATCTGTTGGATCAACCTCCGACTTGAAAGACTTGGATGGCGCGCCTCCTTTGTGTGCTTTCGCCCTCTCAACATTGCCGCCCTCAGATTAACGCCTTAAAAGCGGGGCCAGTCCATTTAAGCGCAAGATACTACCTAACGTTGGAGGACATAGGCTGAGCAGTCTCTTTCGGGGTTTCTCGTAAATAAGGTAAGATTGGTTTCAACTAGCATATGGGCACGGTTGAGCACCGAGTCCTTAGCAATGGACTGCCTAGTGTGTAGGAGAAGGATGTTGTCGACGCTTTTTGCTCGTGACGACCCCGCCACCACGTAAGGAGACTAATCACCTCTTAAAGAGGTTCGCGGGCTGCTGAAGGAAACTAACCAAACCAAGCGCCTTTCGAACTGGTACGACAATTTATAGGGCTTCTCTAAAATGTTCAGTCAGGCCTAGATCGAAAGGTTGCCCCAGCCGGCAGTGATCCAAATCATCATCAACGATGATTCGAAATCATATGTCAATTCCTACAGAGCAGGGGGTGTATCGAAGCATACATCCTAAGTCGGGGCATCCTGAGCCAATGCCAAAAGTTTTTTATGGTCGAAACACTCGACCCTCAAGCTACTAATCCGACCTGGTCCCGCCCCATATATTAAGGGAAACCCTGTTTTTGAGCTGACGCTTGATAAGGACAGGTAGCTCTAAAGGTTATTACCGTATTGCCTCAATCACCTCCTTGAAAGGCCTCCGAACCTTTGTAATTTGCTTCGACCGTAGTCTGAATCTTTGGCCGCCTTTCGTGTGTCTCCTCCAAAATCTCTAAATTGTTGTTTTCTACTGGCTGGCCTCCTTAGCTTAGGAGGTATTTTTCGAGATGTAATTTACTGCTAAACCATGTCTCCTCCTTGAGAAAGCTGGCTTGCATAACGAGAGAAGCGCGTAATTGCTCGAAGTGCGAGCGCGTGTGCTACTACTCTACTACATCATAAAGAAAAAAGGAAGTGAGTTAGACAAAAAGAGAAGTCACTTGGACAGAAAGAACAGAAGCTGAGAGAAGGACCACAAGGAGGACGCGCTCCGGTCTAAGGCCTTGGCTGACTTACGATCTCCGCGAAGCTCCACCTTCAAAGGGGAGCTATGTAGACATCTTTTTTTTATCTTTTTTTCCATGCTTTCCGTTGGTCAACAACCAACCACAACTCTCTATAGTTCTTCACTACTCCTACAGGCTTGACGGAGTTAACTGGAGGGAATTTTTTTGTCTCAATAGAAATATGCGACGAATCTTTCGCTTTGATGAAGAGTATCTTCAATCAAGTTCCAGTGATGCATCTTCTATAACTCCGAGTCAATCCACGACGACTATTAGCGATTCTAGTTTTCAATTGTCCGGTACTCAGGGTTCTTTTCATGGAATTTTTGAGGATCATCCCGGTCTTAACCCTTCCAGTGAACGTGTAGTAGAGCTTCAGTGTGATATACACGGGCAGTTGATGATTAACGAGGGTCCCGAAAAAGTTATGGCTGCGGCCGAAGCTTTACATGGGGAAAGCGACAATCTCTCTTTTCTGGAGTTCATTTTGAATGATTTGACCACAAACGGAGTACAAGGTGAAGCCTATGCGGATGCTCTGAATCTAGCGGGGATGGTCCCCAGCCCACTTGAGCAATTTTCCATTCTCCCATTGATTCCTATGAATATAGGAAACTTGTATTTCTCATTCACAAATTCATCTTTGTTTATGCTGCTAACTCTCAGTTTGGTCCTACTTCTGGTTCATTTTGTTACTAAAAACGGAGGAGGAAACTTAGTACCAAATGCTTGGCAATCCTTGGTAGAGCTTATTTATGATTTCGTGCTGAACCTGGTAAACGAACAAATAGGGGGTCTTTCCGGAAATGTGAAACAAAAGTTTTTCCCTTGCATCTTGGTCACTTTTCTTTTTTTGTTATTTTGTAATCTTCAGGGTATGATACCTTATAGCTTCACAGTTACAAGTCATTTTCTCATTACTTTGGGTCTCTCATTTTCTATTTTTATTGGCATTACTCTAGTGGGATTTCAAAGAAATGGGCTTCATTTTTTAAGCTTCTTATTACCCGCAGGAGTCCCACTGCCGTTAGCACCTTTTTTAGTACTCCTTGAGCTAATTTCTTATTGTTTTCGCGCATTAAGCTTAGGAATACGTTTATTTGCTAATATGATGGCCGGTCATAGTTTAGTAAAGATTTTAAGTGGGTTCGCTTGGACTATGCTATGTATGAATGATATTTTTTATTTTATAGGGGATCTTGGTCCTTTATTTATAGTTCTTGCATTAACCGGTCTGGAATTAGGTGTAGCTATATTACAAGCTTATGTTTTTACGATCTTAATCTGTATTTACTTGAATGATGCTATAAATCTCCATTAAAGTGGTTATTTATTTATAATTGAACAAAAGCGAGGAGCGAAGCCGAGGTCTATCGGAAGTCAAATCAAAGAGGCCACTAGCTTAAGCTTATTCCCCTTCACTAATGCCTCTTACTTCATATAACCCCGTTGAAGCTCTAGCTCTTCTCGTCAGAACACGCGTCTGCCCGAACAGCGTAATCGCGCTTCTTTGTCGGCACATTGACCGGACCACAGTGTGCTACTGAAACTACTTATGCTTTTGCCCGGTCAACACCTAGCTCTGGGTCTGTAGACTCTGGAACTGCAACCCGTGTCTCTGTCCCGCCGGTGATTATGCCAATCATTTGCATATGTTGGTATAGTCCAATACATAATCATTGGGTCCACTAGAAGTCAAAGTCAAAGTAAGGTAGGCCTTAACGTGGTAGGTGATCCGCAACAAACTATGAAACTACGCCCGCGGACTCTAGATCCCCGCTGGATCTTCTAATGGATAAACTTTCACTTATGCTTGCTCCGGAATGGGCTGGGCTATAGTAGAACGGATGCCGGAATATTGGTTTACTTGGCCAATGACGCTCTTTCCTTAAACTCCCTTAATCCCCCCTCCCTTTGCCGGGAGGAAGGACTAGGGTTAGGCATTCAATGGCTTTCGATGTATGATTGATGATGGGCGTGGAACGACGGCAGAGTCAAACTGGGCTGGGCACTCAGCAGTAGAAGTCTCCGAATCAAATCCCTCATTTCCGTGCCGGGCAGGTTTCTAAACTGGGGATAAGGGAGGAGGCGAGCCAATCTTTTCCGGTTTTATTCGATAGCAGAAGCTTTTTTGGGGGGGTAGACAGATCGTTCCGGTGTTCTTTCCTTCTGTTGAAAGATGGGATATTGCTCCTTGCTGTTGCTAGGGCTGTTTCTATATCATATCTTTTTCTTGTTCAGCTGCTTCAAAGCGTGCGCCCTTTCTCAGCTCTAAGAAAAGCCTACGCCTGTTGTTTTTCAGCAGGCTCGGGAGAGAGAGCTTACTCAAGCAGTAGCAGTAAGGGTACTAGAAGCGAGCTCGAACTACCATTAAAGTAAGTAAGCGCGAGTGGATTCATTGCTCACCCGAACCCGATTCCTCTTGCTCTAAGTATATGGGACAAGTGAAGGGAAGCTAAGAGAAAGCCAAGCAAGCCGGTTAGTAAATAGGCGCCCTTCAAAGGATTTATCCTCCCATCGTTCAGTCGACCGGTACAATCCCACCTTCAAGTTCAAGAGTCGTAAGTCCAACACCTTATACCTTATAAATAGG
>CM072807.1:86901237-86903737 GCA_037013495.1 Hippophae tibetana
ACCAAGGAAAGCAGTCAAGCCGAAACCAGTGCCATCCTCAAATAACCCAATGGCGTACGAATATCTGCTTCGAAAGGACCAAGAGAGTCTTTATTTACGCGCATCTCGAGAGAAGCAGTCGATTAGTGAGCATCCCATCTCATAAGGAAAGCCTTAAGGCTTGGTTGCGGGGGAGAAGGACTAAGGATCAGTCTAATGGGACCTAGAGGAGATAGAAGCTGTAGTTAGTGAGTTGCCTGCCTTCGGGCTGAACTGCTGACTAACGAAATGACTTATTAAGTGAAAAGTAGCCTAGCAATGCTCAAAGATATCGCCTAGCGGGAAGGATTGCTGCTAGATTCTATACCTCTCCATAAAAAAAAAAGATTATTTAATTCTATTGTTTGTTAGATTAGCCATTATTTCTTTCGTTAATTTCTTAATTTCTTCCTATGTTGTATAGTATTACAATATCCAATATTCCTTATTTATTTGAAATTCTATATTTTTTTTCTATACTCATATTCATTCTTCATAATTAATAGCCAATATCCTGGTAGTTTACTAAATTCCTATATGCGTACAATTTATGTTACACAAGCCCGCTTAGCTCAGAGGTTAGAGCATCGCATTTGTAATGCGATGGTCATCGGTTCGATTCCGATAGCCGGCTTTTCTCCATCTCTTTTCTTTTTGATCTTTAAATGCAAATGTGAAATCAAAAAAGATTGAAAAAGTATCTTCCCCCTTTACCAAGGGCCAACTTAAGAAATATGAGTTCGATCTCTGTAGAACAAATCAATCAAGAAAAGAACTCTTAGTTTTTTAGTTTCTCTATTTTCGTTTTTCTATTTTATTGTTAGCTTTTAATAGTTTTATTTAAGATTTCTTATTTTAATATTCTTTCATTTTTTATTGAAATGCATTTAATGTTATGTAATTAATTGGAATCTGTGTATATTATTCTATTCTTAGTATATTACTATATTATTTATTAGTATATTACTATATTATTCAAATTCACATTCCATGTTTATTAATAGATTCAAATAAAATTATCTAATAGACTAATCTAATATAGTAATATCTAATACACTAATATAAGTCAATTATAGAATATGTATATATACAAGAAAAATCTTCCAATATTGATAGATACATATATTAATAAATATACATACTCTAATAGATACATATAAGAATAATAAGGTCCGGATATTGATAGAATTCATCTAATTCTTCTTTGTAGTACAGTACTTCAGTCAATTTTGATTTCTTTAATTTCTCATATTTCTTATTGAGTTTAGTTTGAATTTAGGTTTATGAAATTTCAATAAAATAAGGAGTCTTTATGTCGCGTTACAGAGGGCCTCGTTTCAAAAAAATACGTCGTCTGGGGGCTTTACCGGGACTAACTAGTAAAAAGCCTAGAGCCGGAAGCGATCTTAGAAACCAATCACGCCCCAGTAAAAAATCTAAATATCGTATTCGTTTAGAAGAAAAACAAAAATGGCGCTTTCATTATGGTCTTACAGAACAACAATTACTTAAATACGTCCGTATCGCCGGAAAAGCCAAAGGGTCAACAGGTCAGGTTTTACTACAATTACTTGAAATGCGTTTGGATAACATCCTTTTTCGATTGGGTATGGCTTCGACCATACCTCAAGCCCGCCAATTGGTTAACCATAGACATATTTTCGTTAATGGTCGTATAGTAGATATACCAAGTTATCGTTGCAAACCCCGAGATATTATTACAGTGAAGGATGAACAAAAATCCAGGGCTCTGGTTCAAAATTCTCTTGATTCAGCTTCCCGTGAGGAATTGCCAAAGCATTTGACCCTTCACCCATTTCAATAGAAAGGATTAGTGAATCAAATAATAGATAGTAAATGGGTTGGGTTGAAAATAAATGAATTGCTGGTTGTAGAATATTATTCTCGTCAGACTTAAACCTAACGAAAATAACAAACAAAGGTTCGGACAATTTTGCTTTCTCCTTCACCTACGTAAAAAGCTCCGAGGTAAGGGTTTGGGTTCTGGATATTTTTTTCCCATTCATGTATCATAGATTGGTGGATAATTTTCATTCTTTGTCCATTCTTTCCCAGTATTTTCCATACCATAGAATATTGGGATTAGGAATAGAGAATCTATATCAAAGAAAGGTCGAACCGTTGGACTAATGGTATCAATTGTTATTTGATATATTGTGGTCAGTAACGTTGGTGAATTAGGTGAAGTGTACGGAAAGAGATGGATTCGAACCCTCGGTAAACAAAAGCCTACATAGCAGTTCCAGTGCTACGCCTTCAACCACTCGGCCATCTCTCCTACATAATGATTACGGTCCAGAAACCAAGTGAATAGTGAATCATTTATATTCTATTTTTGAATAGGTATGTACACTCTATTTTAACTAAATAAAAATAGAAAAACTTTTCAGGATAAATTATTTTTTTTTTGTGTCATTGATTGTAAAAAAAAAATGTTAAAAACAAGAAATAAAGAGATATC
>CM072807.1:86908737-86933737 GCA_037013495.1 Hippophae tibetana
TACTGTAATGCGTGACTAAAGCGAACAAGCGGTACAGTGAATATTCATTTTAACTGAAAATCCAGGAAATGCTCTATATAGGAAAGACGCAGTAAAGATGCTTGACCTCCCACTATATGACTGGCAACTGTCACTTACACTGGAGGGGCTTGGCTTGTTTCTGCTTTTCTGAGTCTTACTTTATCTTATTTAACTAGTTAGAGTGTCATATAGTATTTATATGGTATTCCAATCATATATATTATGAATACTCAATTTCTTGAGTATTAGTCAATATTCAAGCTGCCCTAGAGCCGGCTTACCCATGAAATTAGCTTTCTTTATAACTCTCACATCGCAGAGCAGTTACCTTGAAAAACAAGGAAATATATATCTATGAAAGCCTTATAATAATATGAAAGCCCTATTCCAATCCACGCCTAGGGAAAAACTGCCTATAGATCGTACTGCTCTTATCACTATAGAAAATAAAAAAAGTACCTTATTGGTATGGCTCGTTTTGACTGCTCGTATATAAGGGAATATGCATACCGCCTACCCTTGACTTATATGGATAGCTTGAAAGTTGCCTTGCTAGCTCACTGAATTTGATTGCAAACTCACTCGCCCTAGAACAGGCTATCCCTAGTTTGCTTTCAAGACTGCTGCTTTTGGCCCGATAACAAGATAGAAAATGACAACGAACTGGCATGCTCACAGGATGGGAGAAGAAATGGAACTGCAATTGGCTGAACGAAAACTCCAACTTCAACCGCCGGGAAAAGAGAAACAATGCCAATCTTTATATATATCTCCAGGGAAAGAAACAACATCCACGGGCAATGAATGCGCTGCTTACCTTAGGACTGCCTATCCTTCCTCACTTAAAAAAGAGAACTAGATTGACTCAGAGAAATTCACTGTCTTGCTGGAAAAGAAAGAGTGCTAGCTTGCTTGTTTTTAAGATTCTTTCGTTCATTTAAAAAGACTCAATCAATCCCACTATGCCTGTTAGCTCGTTAACCTCGGGAAAGAAAAGATAAGGCAATTTAGTTCTCATCCGCCCTTGCCTGCGAGCCTAGGAGCAGCTTCACCTTGCGTCTGCTAACCGCTGCTAAAAAGCTAGTGATCCGTAATCCGATGCTACCACCAGACTAGCCGGTAGACTATAGAATGAAGTTCACTGAACCCGAAACCACGCTGCCAAAGAAAAGTAAGCCTAAACCTCTCAACCGGGGCAAAGGTTACGTTCCCTAGGTTCCCCTCTTTCTCCCTTACTTCATGTTTTCTGTCTTCTTTTGTGGATTCCAACTTAATTGTCATCTTTCCCGCCTTCCCTAAAAGCGGCGCCAAGGCTTTGGTTTCTTGGCTCAAGAGATTCTTATTCCCTTTGTAGTCTGACTGCTATTTCTCTTCTGTAGCCCTTAGGCAAGCGCGGGTGAGGAGTTTGACTTAAGAAGCCTTTCTGTTGTTGTTCTGTTGTTGTTCCCGGGAGGACAGTGCCTTACTCGACTTCTAGAGGAAGGCTCCCCCCATAGAGAGTCTTGACTTTTGGCTTGAAGCAGCGTCTCAAAGGTAAGTGCCCACGAGAACCCTTGGCGTGGGCGTTGGGAGTAGATGTTAATACGTTTTAAGAGGCAGAAAGCGAACCTAGGGGCAAAGCCAAGGCAGAGCGAAGGGAGAACCAAAGGGAACGGACTCATAGCACCTCCCCGTAGCCCCCGGGAGGGCATACGAGGTAGTGACCGAATGACCTAATGTATGTGTCTTTCCTGAGCGAAGGGACGCCAAGGGACTTGGAGAAGTCTTTTTCTTCTATTCTATGTTTTGATTGCACTAACGACGGTCCTTCTTCGTTTTCGATCTCACAACCGGCTCAGCGAAAGGCGATCCGCACATAGCCGTTAGATTAGATCCGGACTGGAGGATCTTTCCCTATGCTATGAAGGTGGGAATGACTAGCCACGGATTCGCAGGCGAGACAGATGAGGAGGCATAGAAGGAGCAATTCCATTATGTGCTAAAGGCTGCGGAATAAGAGCTCTTAGTCCTTTCGGCGTAAAGGCTGTGAATGAATCCTCTTGTTGCATCGAATGCCATGGTTGGCTCTTGGGGAGGGAAGGAAAGGCTTATAGCCAGAAGGAAATGACATATAGAAATAAAAAGAAGAGAATGCAAGCTCTTTGAAAGGGAGCAAGTGGTATAATTTAGTTACTACCTGTACCTGGTTGAATGAGATTCTAAATGGGTTTAGGGAAGGCTACGAAGCCTTTGTTCAAAAGTAGCTCGGAAAAGTCAGTAGAGTAGATCAAAACTGGTAGTCTGCTAGCGCTAATACTATTACTTTCGTTCCGATTCAAGCTTTCCTTTCTTATGGGCGAAGACGCCGTGCAATAAAGAGAGTTCCATCAACAGAAGCCGATTCTATGCGCTAGCCTTGCATCAATGAATGTGCTTGCTCTTCTCATGCCATGCCTTGTCAGCTAGCCTCCTTAGCGCTCCGTGGGCTTTGCTGCTCCCTCAGACACAGACAGGACAGGAACTAGTATTTGACTTTCTTCCTTGATTGTGGCAAGGAAAGTGGGTTGGCCCTTTCGCAAACCCTTCTTCACCTGTATCGCTGAGACCTATGCTGTTTTTTCTTTCTTTACAAACAATGCTGCCTTTGAAGTAGCAACTAGGCAAGGGCTTTTTTACCAGGATAGCAATCGAATCCATAAACGGTAGCGGTGCAAGGCCGTTCGTAAAAATTCCATTCCAAGGATCATCTGGAAGTCGTCCATTGGAATGGCCATAAACGTAGCCTTTCCAGCCCATGTTCCAATCCGGATGGGCACATTGTTAGCGATCTAAGAGATAAGCCTAGCAGGCTCATTGCCCCTGCGACTGCACATCGATACGTGCCTGCTACTGCGGAATCGACACACCTTCTAATTTGAAGACTGTTTCCTTTAGGAGCGGAAATGCCGACATCTACTATTCCATCAAAGAGCCTACTCGTCGTAAGCCCTTCTAGTTCATCTGCATCAGCTAATATCGAATCGCCTGTTGTGCCCTGAGAATGGTCTGTTGCGGGCTATCATTCGTATCTTAAGGCAGTTCATTTACTTGCATCAACAGGAAAGTCATCAGTCCCTTATTCTTGAACAACCTATTCTGATTCATTTCCTCTTAGATTACCCGGACAAAATGCCATTTCCGGCTAATTCAATAGCATTGGACTAACTCGGGAAAGCTTTAGTAAAGCAGTACTGATCCCAGAAAGCTCCTTCACCATTGGCATTGTGGGCATCTGAGATGAGAAGAGGATTCGCGGCATCTTCACTAGTTGCTTGCCTTTCAAAGGCCTTCTTCTTTCAAAATAAAGGGGCAATCTTAGGTCAATCAGGTTAATCCCGAACAACTGACGAGAGCTCTAATGTCATGTCAAACCTGAAAGCGGATGCGAGAAAGATGTCAAAAGCATCTGCTTAGGGTCAGATTGGACTTTCTCTTCTTGCCCTGCTTGCCACCACTCCGAAAGCCTGATTCGCAGCTCTCTAAAGAATTCCGAAGTCAGTTAGGGGTCTAGCTCAGCTCTAAGCCTAGGATAGGACCTTGTCCAGGAACCAACTTCTTTCTATTTTAGTATAATTAGAACGGAGTCTCAGTAAACCGCGCTAAAGCCCACCCTCTAGCCCTAAAGGCTTTTCCCAGACTCATCTCGCCGGCTAAATTCTATTCTCTGTCCTATGAGGCCTAAGCAGACCAAGCTTCCTTAGCGTACTGAGCCCTACCTATTCAAGAGAACAGAGACTAGCTACAATGGTATTAATTATCCTTTCGAGGGAGATCCTTTCTAGAGTCATCCGCCAGCCATAAGGAGGAAAGAAAACACATCCCGGGGGGTCAAAACTTGCAATCTAGGCCCGCTTTGTCTAGTGAATTATGAACGCATTGGCATACCGACCTGCCTCGGCTAAGGAATGGGATTTCTCCATGTAAAGGCAAGCTTACAAATCTCTTTATGTACCCTGTGGGATGGCTTCGGTGAATGGTCTTTCTCTAGTAGAGATTCCACTTCCTCATGAATTTCTCTTGAATAGGGATCTCGCCAACCTTTAGGAGGCTATACCACTCAACAGAATAAAAAATCCGATTGCGCTAGCCCTTATGGAATGAATACTCAGCCGCTCTAGTACACATGCAAGTACACCGAAACACAGAGTCGCTTGTCATCGAGAGATTGGACATCCCAGCCACAGCCGTCGAACGGGACTCATTCATCTTCTTGGATGAAGACTTTCGAGAGTTGAAACATGATGAACTATCACCAGTCAAGACGAGGAAGATTACGAGGACGATGGGAACCATGGTATTATGATTTATAAAAAAACCTCAAGGACGGGTTCATACCAGAGTACGCCACTCGTGGTCAGAGGAGAGCCCGGAGGGAACTTGCCCGACGATCTGTGATCTTGGGGGATGTCCTTTACAAAAGGTCCTTCAAGGGGTACTCGCCCTTCCTTACTTAATAGGAAGAAGGAGCGCACATTGTTGAACAAGCTCATTCAAGTGCGTGCGGAGGACACGTCAACAGCCAAATGCTTGCCAAGAAAATCATGAGGCAAGGCCCCCCTATTATAAAAGTAAGGGTTTCAAGAGATGTCAGCTCCACTCCTTTGATGGAATTTTCTTTCTACATGATGCAGCATGTAGAATGGTGGGTCCGTCGTCTATCTCCAAGGGAGACCCCGAATGAAAAAAGCGTACCTTCGAAGGCTGCGATCAGGAGCTGCTTAACATCATTGAGAACAGGAGATCAGAAAATTGGGTGGAGTATAACGTAAAAAGTAAACCAAGACTGGGATATGATCATAGCCGCAGTGAAGTCTTGGGATGCAAAGGCGATGGTTTTTAGATTCGGCAAACATGAGATGTGTCCCACACTTGAAGAAGTACATCGAATTTTTGAGATATCCCTTAATGTCCTTTTTGTACCTAGAGAAGGACGACCTCGAGAGAGCAGACGACCAGTAGAGTAGGTGCTCCATATCGTTCCTGCTGCGTAGGTATAAGGTAATTCACAGCGCTAGCAGATCAGAAGTACGGAAGTCGGCCCTCACCCTTCTATAATAGGGGGCAGTGCTACCTATAGAACGGGAATGTTCATCCTCTCTTAAAGTCCTTTATGGATTTCGAGTCGGAAATAGAGCTGTGGCAAGCAATATAGATCCCCCCTGACTCTCTCTATAAAAAAAGCCCTTCTTAGTAAAGCTTCGGCCCTATGGAGTAAAGGGAAGTGCAGATCTGGAGTGTTTGGACGAGAAAGAAAGGCTATGCAGCAAGCTGAGTTGTACCGAAACAGAATTTTCCGGGCATACGAGAAAAGAGTCCAGCCGAGCATATTTGTTTGCGAGTTTCTTGATCCCGGAAATCTTGTACTCAGAGTCACGGATAAAGTGGACTACCCTGGGTGACCCCCTGTTCTTTCTAGTGGGTTTTTTCCGGACCATTCAGCCTTTTCCCAACCAAGCATAGGTAGAACCCCTCTTTCCCATACACAACGACGGTTCCAAGCAAGATGAGTAGTTTATAGTCGACTCAATATCGACGAAATCCCCCATTTGATCCCTATAGTACCGATTGTCTTGGAGTGCACCCTTCATCGAAAGAGTAGGCGGTTGAAAGACCCACCTCTGAATAAAGCCTTTAGGTTGGGAGATATCAAAGGGGAACCTCGCCTAGCTTCTCTGTCCTTGTATTATTCAACTCATCTGTCCACTTATCTTGTCCAAAGCAGAAGGAATATAAAAATCCTTTGTTTCGAAGGACTGGAAAAGATTCAATCCACTTGTTGGTCCTCTTCTTAGCTCTTGATGCGCTTCGTCGGAGATTTTCTGGCCCGTAGCTTACAACATCTTATGAGAAGGGCATGTAGCTCGATACAATCTAAGGCCAGTTGCTTACTTGCGTACGAAGAAAAGGGCAGACGGATTCTGCCATTCCCATCCCTCATCAGGGTCCAGCTTGACAAAGATTTTGATGTGGATGAGAGAGAGAGCATATTTTTTAGATATCCCCACAATTAGAGCTATTAGATGAGAAGAGACTTCGCGCCATGGAACATGTCCAGGTCTACCATAAATTTACCGTGCATTCCAAAATAAGGTAATATAGAGAAAGTTCAACATAGGGGATAAAGTCTTGAAAAAGATTCTTTCCGGACGTGAGCCTCATCCAAGAGGGAAACTCCATTTTGTGCTCGCTCTCTTCTGTCATGCGCATCATGGCTGGGTGAGTTGGCCCATTGCGAATTAACCTCAGTGCTTCCAATCTGGTCATGCACTTTTTTAAGATGCGGAACCTGGGAGCTTTCCTCTTCAAAATAGGGGTCATTTTTTCGTAGGGGGGTAAGGAAGGTGCCGAGGTCTTAATAGAAAGGGGTTGATAGTCCCGTCTGCTAGGCTTTTCCGAACTTCCCGTGAAATCCTTTTCTTCTGCTTTTTCCCAACGAGATATCCCCATTCTTTAGTATTGAAGCATATATTAGTTCCAGAGAATCATCCGAACATTCTGAGATACGGTTGTCAAATGGGGGAAGAGGAACGAGAGGCGTCCCTAAGCTTTCCGGCTCACTAGTAGGTGACGAGGGGATTTCTAAAAAAGGGGTAATTTCATCTGCCGATGCATTCGTTCGGATACATTCTTCCTTCTTCACCTTTTCAACCCTAAAAAAGCGAATTTGCGGTAATGAATTGAGCGGCAGCGAGGAGGTCCGGTTCCATAGTGATTTCGTCTGCTTTTGGAACTTCGATTCCTGGGGACAAAGAAAGTTTCTTCGGAGTTTTTCATTCTCAGAACCTCCTTCGAATTACAGAACTTGAGGGGGTCTCACAGGCATCTCTCTTCGAGCGGCAGTGCAAGCTCGGATGGTGTTAGCGCTGGCAGAAGGTCCTGGATTAGTTTGTACCGGTGTAGGTTCCTGAGTAGTGACTTGTCCCCCTTGATGTTGTGGCATTGGATTAGTATAGATCCCCATATTAGTAGCTTCAGTGACATTGGTGGCTTTAAGGTATGCCTTAACTTCGTTCCAATTGATACGATTTTCATCATTCATGTCATAGATGACATCACGCAAAGTATGACACTCTTCGATGGTATGGCCCGCGTATCGGTGAAATAGACAGATTTCAAAATAGTCGAGACCAGGAGGCCAGGGGAGTGGTTTATCTCTGGGCAGAGAAATGGCTTTCCAGGCGGGTAGGAATGGATAGGGGTAATGGCGGGTAGTGAGCTCTATTGGGTCCCCGCTTGGGAGCACCTTGTTGCTACTGAGGATCATAATTGGCCGGAGGCGCAGCGTTGTTATAAGCGGGTCTGGGCGGAGCTTGCGCTGGGTTTTGCGGGGGTAAGGAGGGTTTTGAGGTTTTTGAGTGGGTTGGGGGCAGGGGCCGGCCCCCTGGATGGCTTGCTGATTCCGGGTGCTCTGTTGTCTCTGTGCATTCTGCTGTGCTTGAACCGCATTAATTTGATCCTTGAGTTGGCTGCTGGGTTATTAGGGTATTCTTCGGCTTGCCTTCTCCCCCATTAGAACTGTTCCTGAGGAAAGTGATAGACCCGTCTTTTATACTCCTCTGCATGCGTTCAAACAGTTGAGGGAATGTTCGGAAATCTCCTAGCACCATCGCTTCCTTGATGGGCTCATGCAGGTTATCGATAACCATCTGTACTGCATCTTCCTCTTTTATGTTCCATTTTGTTTGCTTTAGCTGCTAAATTCCTCCATCAGTTAACAAAGGTAATGAATTCAAAACCGGGCTGCATTTTTTCATTCACCAGATCACAGAGATTGGGGGATGTTCCACCTGGTGCAACTACTGGCTGGTGAATCTCTCAATCACATCGTCAAAACTACGTAGAGCATCAAGGGGGAGAGAGGAGTTCCACTTTAGTGCTTCCCCTTCTAATGACTTCTGAGAAAGGTGTTTCAATAACCCAGACTGGGAATCAAGGCCTCGGCAATCTCCACAGAAGGACAGCAAGTGATGATATGGGTCGCCGACCCCATTGTATTTACTAAACTTCGGTATCTTGAACCCTTCCGGCAGAGCTACATCTGGATGTCGGCAAAAATCCTTGAATCTAAGTTTCCTCCCGCTCTACTGCAGCTTGTATCATTGCCTCAATCTCCATCTTTCCGAGAGGCTTCTCCATGGGGACCACAGAGCGATCATAGTATAACTCTTCAATAGGAGATTCATAAGCGAATCGCTTTCGAGGCCTCTCGGATTGCCCATTCATGAAATAAGGTGCAGGAGTTCTTTGCATCCGTAGAGGAGGCTCATCCATGATTGGGAATCGGAATGTGGGTACTTGACTGGATGCCCCTCCATTGATCTTGGCTTGCTTCATTGCATTCATGAATTCTTTGTTTGATTCTTCGGGCTTCTTCCGATCCGCTTGACATCATTTCCCTCTACTCCAAGTATTCCGAAGTATGTTCCTCCTTTCGTGGTTCTTCAGGTGCATTATTAACCGAGCTCGAGGGCAATGCGTCTTCCCCATTGATCACCATGACTTGTCCTATCGCTTTGGAGATTTTTAGATAATCCCCTCTTAGTTTTGAGTAGGGGGACCCATTCTGAAAGATTCTTCTTCCTCTTCCGCTTTTCCCCATCTTACTAATCATAATGAAGGGGCAGGCAATCGGTCAAAGGTATCCCCAAGTCGGAATTCCGGCAAACACCAAGAAGTATCCATTCTTAACACAAATAAACCGCCGGCTTTTATAAAATCAATCCTCTTTAATTATGCACGATTTACTGGCCTTTCTTGGGAGTTAAGCGATGAGTTGGGTAAGCTTCCTAAGGGTATGGCTTCTCCGGGGCGACTAAGGACACACCCAACCAAACGATCGGTAAACGGGTCTCCTTTGGTACAATCTCCTCCGCCGGGTCTATCCCGTACGGTTGTTTTCAAAAAGTAGTGCAATGCAATCAAAAAGCATTCTATGAACGAATTCCTTCATAGCCTTCATAGATAGAGTAGAGATAAATGGGAGTAAGCCTTTGGTATTCTGTTCTTATTACTTAGTTCCTGTCTATCTCTATCTATCAAAATAGAACCTCTTTGAAGCGGAGAAAGATCAGTCCAGTATTTAGAACTAGATTCGGAAAATTCACATACATAATAAAAAGGTGAGGCTTGAGTCGACTTTCGATTAGAGTTTCGATTACAAAAGTAGAGTAGAAAGAAGACTCACTACTCAATTCGAAGGCGACACCCCTTGCTGCCTTTACGAAGATTTCCCTTCTTTGCTTCTTTTGTTTGAAATAGGACCGGGCCGGGTAGAATCCGGTTGTAAAGAAAGCAACCGCCAGAGTGGGGGATTGTCCTGTCCTCCTCACTGACCCCCAAGAAGATGGCTCTGTCGCTAAGCAGGCCGGCAGAGAGGACACCAAATGCCTAAACAAGACAAAAACCTACTATATGCTTAACACAAACTTTCCGGTCCTCCTAGGAGCAGCTAAGCCCCTACCTATATAGTCATACCTCTAGCACACGGGGACGAAGCGTAGAGGTCACTTTTGCTTGTTGTACCGGAGTGGTTCATCGTCAAAAGAACAACAATGGGTTGTAGCATTTCCTATTCATTTGTCTAGGGGATGTAAAAGAGGGCTTTCTCGTCTAAAGGCAGGGGCGAACTTTCTCACTAGACAATGACCACTACGAACGAAGGACCAACGACGATGAAAGAGGAGAAGGAGGAGGAGTAGGAGCTAGCTTTAATTGAAGTAGGGGCGGCGAAGAAATTCTGAGTTCATGCCACGACGATCTATATGGAAGGGAAGTTTTGTTGATGCATTCCTGTTGAGAATGAAGAAGAAGAGAGATCTTCTTTTGAACAGGAAAATTTGGTCACGTAGATCTTCTATTTTGCCGGAATTCGTTGATTGCTCCGTACGAATTTACAATGGAAAAACTCCTGTTCGTTGTAAGATCACTGAAGAAAAGGTTGGTCATAAATTTGGAGAGTTTGCTTCTACACGGAAACGAAGACTTTCGAGAACAAATATTGGACCGGGAAGAAAAAGGGGGAAAAAGTAAAGTCTAAGCGCATATGGCATGAAAAGGAAATCCGATTTCACATTTCATATTCACTCTTTTTGATTCTATAATCAAGTTTCTAGTGAAATAAAGAAAATAAGATATCTGATTCTATCTGAATCACAGACGAGCCGCCTCTAGCATTTCCATTTCGCGATTCAGATTCAGAGCGCGAATCTGTACATTCCTAAGAATCTGAAGAGGAGATCTCTCTCGATCTCGAATTGAGACTCGCCCCCCTGGGGGAGGCTCGGGGGAACCTGTCCCCCGATCTCTTGCGGAAAACGAGGCGGCTCATCCCGCTCAACCGCTTACCGCTCGAGAGCGCGAGAGTGCTTCTTGCTCTAATTCTCAGGCGGCGGGCCCGTCTGCAGCGTTATTACACCAACTACCACTTCTGGTTCCGGGTCCGGAACCCGCAAAAATGAGCTAATTTTCTTTTTTCGTTAGTTAAGAGAGACGGAGATGAATACTCTATCTCATCTCTAACTCATTTCTTATCTTACCTTGAAAAATAAAAAGAAAAAAGATAGCAAGTTCTATGCACAAGTTTTCTTAGTGCTTTCTAATTTACAAGAATAGAAGCCTTTCTTTTCTTGAGTTGCATATTTCTGCAACAGGATAAAGGAAACCGATTGAGAAACTTGCATGGGGCTGGCTATTCACTCACTTTTTTCTGCTAATGTGCAGCGGCGAGGAGCCAACTGGTTGTTGGACTAACCTATGGTGTGTTCCGGCGAAGCGCCGGGTTGTTGGTAAGGAGCGTGAGCGGGTGGGGGGCTCACACAAGTAAGTGAAGGACCCCCGTAGGGCCTTTCTGAAGTGTGGCCCACACACGGCCAGGGGAGAAAGAAAAGGGAGGGGGGATAAGGAGAGCCTTAGCTTAGCCCTTAGAATCGAATTCTAAACCGGCGTGGCGCTGCTGCATGCTTTTGATCAATAGGAAGAGGAGTCAGCCAAAAAGAAAGACCACAAAAAGTAATGACCACCAAGATATGCATAGTGATTCGATCTTTTGATCACCCATTTTTTGAAAACCATTTTTGGCCTTACACACGGAAGATTGGATTGCCTGAATCACGAGTCTTATATACTGTGTTACGATCACCTCATATTGATAAAAAGTCCAGAGAACAATTTGAAATGGAAATCAAGAAATAATTTCTGGTCATAAAAACAGAAAGGCATGAATTGCGCAAGAAGTTCTTTTGGTTAAAACGCCAGCGTATATTTGGAGCTCAATATGAAATCCTATTTTCTTGCAAGACCCGTTTGGATAAGGAAAAACTCCAGAGATTGCTTTGAAGTCAAATCAAAAATGAATCGAGCTTTCATAATAATGAAGTCTCTTTTGAGACGAGTGATTATCAGTTTCACTTCACTTTTGATTACTCGTATCCTTTTGGACTGTGACTGGGTTTTTTCTTTGAAAGCGCTCCATTTATTAACGACTTGGTGGGTTTTTTGCGGATGGATTTCCTCTTTCCGTCGGAGGCGATGGAAGTGGTGCTAGCTCTTCGAAGCGGATCTAAACTGACCTCCAGCTCCTGAGCCGGAGTCTGCCCCCCCGTCGGACCCACGGGCGGTAGAAGACGAAAATCTTCGTCTACGCCAGGAGAACGCCGAGCTCCGGAGAAGGCTAGGAGAGGGGCCAAAGCGGTGCTCGACGAAGCAGAGCTCAACATCCAAAGAGTCCAGGAACAGGATAAAGCTCGGCAGCAGGAATGGTACGCTTATCAACAAGAGCTTCATGCGCTTATATTATAAAAATAGGGCTCTTGAAGAGGAGAATGCCCGAATGCCGTTTCAACGATCTTCAATTTAAGATGGGGAAGGAGCCATTACAACGATTCCCTAAGTAACTCAGTGAGGGCTTTCCGGACCCCCCCTTTCCATTCTTCCTTCTCCTCTCACCCCCCCCTTTTTCAATAAATAAGCCCCGCTACCTAAGGGCCCCTCTCTGATAAGGAAGGAAACGAAAGAATCTCAATTTTATGACAAATCTGGTCCGATGGCTGTTCTCCACTAACCACAAGGATATAGGGACTCTATATTTCATCTTCGGTGCTATTGCTGGAGTGATGGGCACATGCTTCTCAGTACTGATTCGTATGGAATTAGCACGACCCGGCGATCAAATTCTTGGTGGGAATCATCAACTTTATAATGTTTTAATAACGGCTCACGCTTTTTTAATGATCTTTTTTATGGTTATGCCGGCGATGATAGGTGGATTTGGTAATTGGTTTGTTCCGATTCTGATAGGTGCACCTGACATGGCATTTCCACGATTAAATAATATTTCATTCTGGTTGTTGCCACCAAGTCTCTTGCTCCTATTAAGCTCAGCCTTAGTAGAAGTAGGTAGCGGCACTGGGTGGACGGTCTATCCGCCCTTAAGTGGTATTACCAGCCATTCTGGAGGAGCAGTTGATTTAGCCATTTTTAGTCTTCATCTATCTGGTGTTTCATCCATTTTAGGTTCTATCAATTTTATAACAACTATCTTCAACATGCGTGGACCTGGAATGACTATGCATAGATTACCCCTATTTGTGTGGTCCGTTCTAGTGACAGCATTCCTACTTTTATTATCACTTCCGGTACTGGCAGGGGCAATTACCATGTTATTAACCGATCGAAACTTTAATACAACCTTTTTTGATCCCGCTGGAGGGGGAGACCCCATATTATACCAGCATCTCTTTTGGTTTTTCGGTCATCCAGAGGTGTATATTCTAATTCTGCCTGGATTCGGTATCATAAGTCATATCGTTTCGACTTTTTCGGGAAAACCGGTCTTCGGGTATCTAGGCATGGTTTATGCCATGATCAGTATAGGTGTTCTTGGATTTCTTGTTTGGGCTCATCATATGTTTACTGTGGGCTTAGACGTTGATACCCGTGCCTACTTCACCGCAGCTACCATGATCATAGCTGTCCCCACTGGAATCAAAATCTTTAGTTGGATCGCTACCATGTGGGGGGGTTCGATACAATACAAAACACCCATGTTATTTGCTGTAGGGTTCATCTTTTTGTTCACCATAGGAGGACTCACAGGAATAGTCCTGGCAAATTCTGGGCTAGACATTGCTCTACATGATACTTATTATGTGGTTGCACATTTCCATTATGTACTTTCTATGGGAGCCGTTTTTGCTTTATTTGCAGGATTTTACTATTGGGTTGGTAAAATCTTTGGTCGGACATACCCTGAAACTTTAGGTCAAATCCATTTTTGGATCACTTTTTTCGGGGTGAATCTTACCTTCTTTCCCATGCATTTCTTAGGGCTTTCGGGTATGCCACGTCGCATTCCAGATTATCCAGATGCTTACGCTGGATGGAACGCCCTTAGCAGTTTTGGCTCTTATATATCCGTAGTTGGGATTTGTTGTTTCTTCGTGGTCGTAACAATCACTTTAAGCAGTGGAAATCAAAAAAGGTGTGCTCCAAGTCCTTGGGCTGTTGAACAGAATTCAACCACACTGGAATGGATGGTACAAAGTCCTCCAGCTTTTCATACTTTTGGAGAACTTCCTGCTATCAAGGAGACGAAAAGCTATGTGAAGTAAAAGAAGAAAGGGCCGCCGATTGCTAGTCAGAACCTAAGAGAACTTTTCAAAATGAGGATTCTAAAACGGTCGGGGTTGAGAATTGGGGATCGGATGCGGGCGAAATTTCCGCCAATGGCTGAGATGTTCAGTCGACTCCCTCCCCCTTTGTGGGGGTCCGGACCCCTACGAGTGAGCAGAAAAGGGATGACGTCAAGTCCACCTTTTTCTTTCTATAGAACATTTTTCTTTCTCTTACATTCCACGTTCCCGAAACGGAGACTCTTATTCTTCAATTTTTAGCCGATATGGCACGTGAAATCCTAACCATAGTTGGAGTTGCCTATATGCCTCTTATCGTTTTAAAAATATTTCGTTCAGGCGGTTTGAACGAAGAGAATATGGCAGAAAGACTAGGATACCTATGTTTTGATTCAATCAAGGATAAAATTCAAAACAAGATTGACGAATTGCTCCAACTAGATTTTAATAAGACTCTTGTTCTTCCCCCTGGTCGGGTGATTCATGACATAGCACTCCATCAGGATTCAGAATCCTTGGCTGACGATTTTTGAAAATCTTACCGAATTGGGTATTGAAAGTGTGGAGTTTGGACAAATTTTCTTATTTTTCTTTTTTATTGCAGTTCATTTTAATTTCTTAAAAAATTGTTTTTTAGTAAGAAAGACTCCATTTTGAATTCCATCGGTGCAGGAGCTACTACAATGGCTTTAGCACCAGTACTTCTTTTTTAGAAACAAGGGCCACCATTTTGAATTGCCCTCTTGAGTAATGGGAAGCGGGCTAGTCCCCGAAAATGCCCTTTGTCGTTGGGGCTAAAAATCTGACTTGCTCGCCGCTGCGCTTCCTCTGCGGGAACTGCCTTTTCTGAGGTAGTTTACCGGCCTGACTGAAAGAAGTAGGGTTCTTTGGTGCTGTTGAGGCTTTCCTTGGCCATGAGGTGAACAACGAAGAAGCACATCATACGGCTCAGGTAAGCGATGAGCAAGCACAAGCTTAACTTACCAGTATTTATTAACTTACCAAGGTGATTCAGAACCACATTATGGACTGGTTCAGGCCAGTCAATAGAAGATTCAAAAGAGGCTCGGGAAGGCACGGAAGGCTTTCGGGGGCCTTTAGATCTTGAGGCCACACCTCCAGTTCCTCGCGAGCATAAATGAAGATCCCTTATTCGGAAATGGACTTCGCTTTGTATCACAAAGGCCATAATATCTTTCTTTCTATACGACCAAAGCCAGCCTGGTAGACTACGAAATCCATGTACCATATTTTGTTAATCGTTCTGGAGAGTTTGTGTGAGCCGAGTGGCACATCACTACGGGAAAAGAAACGGGCTCCATCGAGCTCTTTGGGGAATAACAACCACTCTATTATTGTACTGCAATTGGTGCGCTTTGCCACCTTAACGCTCTTGGGGTGCGAAATCCCATTCCTTCTTTTCTCCCCACTTGCATTAGTAGAGGTGAAAAAAGACCATTCTACTGAGCCGGTTCTATCTAGTGCCATGGAGAATTATTGCCCTTGGCCTTTATGAATTTAGTCCGCGTCGTGTAAGACATTGGGAAGTGGTCACCATATCAATTTGACTATCTATCTAGGGTGAACCCCTTTCTCGTGATGAAAGAAGCTGGGCCGATGCTTATCAAACGCATTTCTTTGAAAAAATTACCTATTTCATCAAGTCCGGTTATAGAATAAGGTCCAGTCCTTACTTAATTCGAGCAGGCTCTTGGGCAAGGTAAGGAGGCGAGACAGAAGAGTAGATCTATTATTGTAGGTAGGCATTTCTTCGCTTCTATCCTTTTGAGAGTCTATCTCACTCCGATTAGAAAAGGGATTCATTTCAGGCGGGCTCAATGCAAGTCGTAGTTCGTTCCATCAGCATGGGAGTCGTGCCTGCAACCTTTGTGAGAAAAAGCTTCTATCATCCCAGCATAAGAAAAGGATTCTTGATTATTCTTCCCGACGGGACAGGCGCACGTCTTAGAAAGAGTTTGCCGCTCTACTCAGGTTCTCATTCCGCTTTCCAGCCCCAATGGTACTTCCCGTTACCTATTTGAGATAGATTGGAACTCAGACTTGCTGGTGCTCCTATCTGGGGCTTGCCCTTTGAATAATGCATCGAACCCGGCTTCCAACTAGCGTACTAGAAGATGTGATTTATGAGATCTGAAGCTGGCAAGAGATGACAGCAGAGTGAGGACCGCTAACCAAGAAGACCTTTTCGAATCCCAAACGAGGAGATAGACTAGCACCTTATCGGCTGATTCTGTGCCCACCCTCAGATCTCATTACGGACTGACCCTTCGACTGCACTTCTTGCCCAATGGAGTACAAGACAAGTCCCCCGAAAGAGGGATCTGATTGGATTGAGCTGGTTTCAGCCTAAGAAGAATCATTCCTTTCTTGTAGGAAGATAGAACTTGTAGAGATATGGTTCATTTGACAAGGTTTCACATATATGGGGGAATGCCTTTTCTCAAATTGATATACAATTTATTTACTGAAATGGGCTTGCAAGGTTTCGCCACTAGGGGAGAATGAAAAATGTAAACTGGAGATATCTCAATAGAGTGAAAAACGACTTGCAAGCTTTGACAGCTATATGGAGATGCTGATTTAATGCATTGAATGGACCTCGATTCACCTCAAACAAGTGATCCAATTCGTTGATTCGCTTCAAACCTATCCTTCTATTCTCAATGGACGGGAATGACTAAACAAAGAAACGAAGCTAAGACCAGTCTTGCTCCTCTCCGCCTTTCCAGGCCTAGATATTCGAAGTTTATCAAAGGCCGGCTTGAGAAGGAAGGATTCAACTTGCTCACTAGCCCCGGCTCGCAGGAATGCTTTTCTACTCTTCACACCGGAATTGATTGTGAAGGCTAAGAAAGAAGAGTCCCGTCCTCCCTTTGATAAGAGTAAGCTGAGCTTCCTTCAGTTTGCTACTCGTACTAGAATTCTATTCTTTACTGGATCGTTAGCATATATGAAATAAATAGAAAGCATTGGTACCACCCTGGATGGAATGACTCTGTCTCACTGGCAGGCATGTTTCGACCTGAGGTTCACTGGCTCAAGGGCAGCTACTTACTAGCTTGAGGAGGATCCAATTTTTTTGTTTACTACAAAGTTGGTGATGAGGACTTATGTTATGACTTTGATTAGTGAAATGGGGCTTTCGAGCCGTTTGAGTAGTCAGCAAGCAAGCCGTCAACGATCCATCAGCTGATCCATCAACGGAGAAATGAAGAAGCATCATCCACGGAAAAAGAGAAAGGATTAGCGCGAGCCATTCTCGATGAATCAATCTCGTAGCGTTTTGATTCGCCTTTTTTCTTGTTTCAAAAATCTTCCAGGTAGCACATAACCAAGTTCGTTCAGCTATGATTTTATCAATCGCATACATAAAAAGATACAAAAAGTGCCATTAAGCACGCATAAGAATATAGAAAGTACATAAAACACCTTGCCCCTTCAACACGTACTCAAAATGACCCAGTCAACAAAAAGATTAGGGCATAAAAGACCCAACCAGTCATTCACTCAGGAAAGATTCAGTTAGTGTCCAATTCGAATTACTTTTCTATCAAACGGAACCTCCATCTCATAAGCGAGGATATCACTGAAGCAAGCTCATCTTCCCTATTCATAGACAATCTTCCTGACTGGCCGATCGCTCTCTTTGAATACGTTAAGGGCTCACTCCGTCCAGCTTCAGATCGAAGTCCTGATTCACCAATCTCCGAGTAAGCAACCTTTTCTAATAAGAAAGGGACTCGTGCTCGCTGCTTTTCTCATCTATGGTTTCTACCATGACTAAAACTGAATCGGGAACAGAGATCGGGATGGAATCGCCTTTCCTTCTTCGTCTGCCTAAGACAGAGTCCCGCTTTTCTAAGAGAAGAGGAGGTGGACTACTGAAATGTATCTTCTTTTTCTATGTTATTCATTGGTCGGTCTATCGATCGTAGAGGAATGCCCACGGTCCTTACTTTGTTCCAACTAGGCCTGTGTTTCTTTCACTGAACACCAAACGGGCATTCTCCGTGCTGGCATGAACAACCTAGAAAGAAGAATTACAGATTTGCTTTGTTGCACCGATCCTAAAGCTAGAGTGAACTAATCGGAGCTCAATAAACTCGATCTTGACCTTATTTTATAGCCCTTTCCCTCAAGCACTGCTTGATGAGATCTGAAGCTGGCCTAGGAGAGGCTCGCTGGCCTAAGAAGTAGTCCCGCCTGCCTTAAAGCCCCCAAACCGATCGCTATCGTTTTCTTGCTTTCTTGTTGTCTTGAATTGTTATAGAACGGCTTTATATCAGGTATAGTTGGTAGGATGAAGCGTTAGTGGATATAGCAAGTGTGCCGGGGATGCGGCTCGGGCGTAGTAGGTCTGGACGCCTAGCATGAAACAGCCTTCTCTGGTAGCGGCACTATACCTTAGTATAGTATCTCTCTAGCTTCCAGTCTATATAAAACGTAGTTAGCAGAGGTAAGTCTGTCTGGCGTTCCCTCGCGTAAAGGGCTACTTTGGCATCGGCTCTCTCTCGTTAGGTAATTACCGAGGCGAAAGCCGCTCTCTCGGAAGTAAGTTTCCCCGCCATCTTAGTGGTACTAGTCTAATAAACTTTCACTTGAACTGCCAAGACTCGGATTTTTTTTTTGTTGTGGTAACGCCCTTAACGAATTACGTTTAACGTCCCTTTATGACTTTCCCGATCGGCGCCTCGGGTCGGTAGCCGGGCTTCGGGACATTACTACCACGGCTACTATCGACCCGAGCCCAAAGAAGGACTAAAGCGAGGAGTTCATTAGCCATACATAGTGAAGGGGGATGGGGGTCAACCTCTTTCATGACCCATGGCCCCAGTGTGTCACTTGGTTAGCATTTCTAGAACAAATTGAGTAGGGTTGGTTTTTCGATAGGGAAACGGGGGAGTTGGCTGTAGTTGAGACACGTTTTTCGGATGGACGATATGGATTTCTTCGAGATGGTTAACCACTTTTTTAACCGTGAGAGGGAGGTCATTCAGAACCCGCTGGCTCCAGAACCGGTGGAAGTTCCCCCCCATCAAGAACAACGTGAGGCACTTCGAAGTGCCATTCAAACTTTGATTCTTGAGCAAGTTCGGGAACATTGTGAGAAGGGGAAAGGGCGGCTGTCCGTTCACTTTCCGGAAATGGCAGAAAGATATTCCAGTGCCGCAGAGAACATTATGTCTCGCGATCTGGAAATATCTGCGGAGATGGTCAGAAGAAGGGTTGCCCCAAAATCCATTCGATTACCTTACGGCGAGAAAGGATTGGACGGTGAATTTGGAAGCCTGAAGAATCTCAGGTCAGGTAGAAGGATAGAAAGAAGACAGTCTAGATAGCATCTCGGGGCAAAGCAAAGCAAAACTCATCCATGAAAATGCCGGTGATCGCTAATCCAGTCCTAATCTCACAAAGAAAAAAAGGTGAATCAATGAGTCGGTTAAAAAGTAAAGTTCTATACGATATTAGAATGCAAGAACTCTAGAAAGAATACATTATAGGGCAGCTAAAAAGAGAAAGAGAGAAAGAAAGGATTCTTCATGATCAGTTCGTTCGAAAGGTCGAGCAGCAGTCTAACTTGGAAAATAAATCCTGTCCCTTGGTTGTTCTGGCCTTGCCATCGAAAGCACGGTTTCAGAAATGCTTTAGTTAATACCGCTCCGTGGGCTTCGCATGATTAGGATCAATCAGAACAGCCTCGCCTGCCCTGGAAAGTAGATCTACTGATGGTTAGGGGGTTAGCGAACATCGCCTTTCTCATATAGATATAGGACTTAGACCTGTACACCCGCACCTTCTTCTTACGTGAAGGTATGTCATGCCCCGCCCTAACTCATATCTTCCTTCCTCTGGGACATTGGTGCACTTGCAAACAAAGTACTCCTATCCGCTTGTAGAGAGTCTTTCTCCGACCTTTGAAGTTGAACACTTTCTCAATTGTGAGCTGGAAAGTGAGTCTGAAGCGAGTTGGTATGGTCTAGGGCTTCCGATTTACAGGCTATGAGAATGCCTTCCAACTCTTTCATAATCGTTCGAAGAAGGACCGGCTGGAGAGTAAGTAGTACTAAAGTCTGTTGGTAGGTAGGCTTTGTTGAGGGGGAACCCCGCCTCTTAAGTAAATAAAGCATAGAAAAAGTGCGCTCTATAGCTAGCTCCAATTGAACAGGTTGAGGAGAAGAGCCGCTAAAGCCCTTTTGAACTACGTAAGCCTCGGGCTAGTTTAAATAAACTAGCCTTGAACCAGGGCGGAAGGAATAGCACGCAAAAGCCGGGTGGGTCGTAAGAGCCTTTTCAGGAAAAAAGTCTTCTTGTCTTTCTTTCGCTATCCTTAGGTTAAGAATACGAATCCTATTTCCTTGAAAGGAAGCTCTACCCTACTTTCTTTGTTTTTAGTAAGTAAACTAAGTTTCTTTCCTATTCTGTTAGTGATTAGTGATCTCGAATCGAGCCTGATGCCTAGCCCGTTGGATTGATCAGCGGAGTAGTAAACTATTTTTACGGACTTCACATGGAAACAGGTCACGTTTCTTTGTAATTCGTTAGGGAACTAAGTGCCGGTTGAGGCTCAAAACTGAGCGTTGTAGTCCACGGACTTTGACTCTGGCAGTTATGGAATGCGTTAAGGGCTCTTAACTTAAGGAGGAGGGATAGGGGCTAAACCCACCATCCCTAGCTGGAAAGTCTCATTGAGTTCCCAGCTCGGCCTACGCTACGATCGTTAGAACTCCCTCCAATCGGTTCAAAGCCGCAGATCAAGGTTGTTGTGCTTTCTCTTTGTCCAGAAGACTAAGTAGTTGACGAGGTCTCATTTCCTGACTACTAGAAAGGCAACAAGCCTTGTTTGTTGCCAGTCTCGCATAGCGAAGAAGGCATTTCATTTTAGGGCAAAAAACCAACCTGGTAAAGAGGGTAGGTGGGTGAGGAAGGAAGTGCGAGATCCGGTCATTGAGAACATTGATATTGAAAGCTTCAAACAAGTAGTCCGCTAAGGTATCAAAATAGAGCTTCCAGAGGCAAGCCGAATCAGAGAATCTTTCTCCCTCTGAGTAGTCTATCAAAGCACAACGAGAATGGCTCTGACTAAGCATCTGGTGAGGGATCCGCTGTGAAGCTAGAAAAGCCAGATGAGCCTGGTTCAAGCCTCCTTTTCTGATAGAGGGGAGTGAGAAAGAGTTCCATCCTTCATGAATGCATCAATTATCGTCCAGTCTAGTCGTCGGGGTTCATCTGGCAGTTCATTCGCCTCTTTTTCGGTATGAGAAACTAGAAGCTCTTTCATCGTGGGATATTTCTCATCCTAAGGAATAAGAAGAATAGGTCGATCAAAGCACTCATCTCCATCTTCCATCCTTTCCTCTCCTACCAAACTCCGGGCATATGAGTTCTAGATGAATCAATCGGGGAGCTTTAGCCCTACTGATTCAAAAATATGGAACTCTCCTTAGTAGCAACTCATTCATACGCCGAGCGGAGCAGAGAAATGAACTACCTTTCCCATAACTCACTCCAGCGGAAGCCTAATTAATGTTTTCTCTTCTTCAGAAAAAGGAGTAGGTTCCGAGCTCTCCTCTTCAAGAAGGCGGGCAGGCGAGGAGTATGAGTTACAGTTAAATGAGTGGAACGGAAAAGGGAAGTAGTTTCAAACTATCCCTTGTTAGCTCGAGTCGAAGATAAGGTGCAAAGGTTGACTCTTATTCATCAAGGGTCCAGTCCCAGAGTGGCTCTCCTTCCGTCAAGTGGGCTTGACCCGCCCGAAAGTGGTTTACATGGTTATGAGGGAAACCGGTAACTGGTGAGACATAGTAGTAGAAAGTATCCGACTGCAAGAAGTTCAGCAGAAACCCTTCTCGTTGAGGATCGACGGAGTTGATCTAGGATAGCTTGCCTCGCCTAACAAAATCATACTTGAGAGAAAGGGCAGGGCAGGAGGTGCAGGTACTTGAAGACCGTGTCTATTTAATCATTAGCCGCAGGCATCCCAATGCAATGCTTAACCACCTCAAGTACTAAGCCCCACTTCTACTTCTACCTTCGTGCCTAAGGGTAGATAGGATCCGGGAGATGGGGATGGTGAGAGGAGGCCTTCCCGCCCGCTAACCGTACCACTAGCCTTTACACAGCGGATTAGCCTCTTGGCTAGGCATTTCCTTCCTTCGTTTCTGTTCCCCACCCGGTCCGTACCTGCCTGTGTACTCCCCTCCCGGGGTCATAGCTCTTGATGGCCGGGGAATGGATTCAATGGTTCTAGTTCCGCCTCCAGGGGTTCTGTTAGAGG
Organism: Hippophae tibetana; assembly: GCA_037013495.1. Lineage (NCBI taxonomy): Eukaryota > Viridiplantae > Streptophyta > Magnoliopsida > Rosales > Elaeagnaceae > Hippophae > Hippophae tibetana. The sequence continues at coordinate 86,930,701 of CM072807.1, forward strand.
CTAGCCAGCAGATGGAGAAATGGATAGATATGGAGATGCAGAGTCAGAAGGCTTAGCTTATTGCTTTGAACCTTCGCTTCCACCGGCTTCGAGGCGCCCAGATCCAGTAGTTGCTCCTAATGGCAGGTGATATGCTTCCACAGGTGTTAGAGGAGATGAATAGCTTGCCCTTCGAGGCAACGCCAGCGGTAGAGGGAGAAGTCAAGCAATTAGATCCAGTGGCGTGGCGTTAGATGGATGCCTTTCGACTGGAAATGGATATATAGCTCGAATAGAGGGAGAGGGCGATAGGCCCAACAAACCTTCTATTCGTTCCCGATCTGAAGGCACGAAAGGAGGACCTGGGCACAAAGGGAGGGGAGAAAGACCAGAACTTCACTCTGCCTCTTCTGAATATCTAGTTCCGTACCGTCAGGTCCCGTTTCCGCTCCTAGCGAGCTAACATCATAAAATGAACTTCTAAACTCTCCTGCTATTCATTCGCCAATAACCTCCATTCGAAGCCCAGCCGGGAAGGACAGATGCTACTAAAAAAGCCGATTATCGCATGTTTTTAGAGGCCCCTTAAACTCGCGATTTAGCAAATAAAATAGACCATTCCGGACCTTTTCCTCATGTCGCTACCAGCTACAGATCAGATATGACCGGTTGAAGAAAGAAGAAAAGATCGATGAACGATTAAGCCCTTAGAGACCAATGAAATGCTACCGAGAAGCTTTATTACACAAAAGTGATTTGAAGACCTCTTGCTTCTGCTTCCCTGCTTACTTTTGCTATCACCTCAACTGCTTTCGACCTGCTCACTTAGAATGAAGATCAATAATGGGCGGAAAGGCTTTACACAAGACCACAGAGCGAGAGAGAGAGCCTTCGCTTACCTGCTTAACCGTGCCCTCCTATCGTACCTATATCCCCTTTCCTTCAGTTACATCCAGTCTAAGTTCTGCTTCCAACTACCGATGGGAGAGGGCTTGGACGTATAGCAAGATGAAATAAGAGGTATGGCATACGGGAATGGTATATGAAATGAAAGGCTGGAAACAGAGCAGGAGATGAGCGCTAGCCAATGGTTAATACTTCAGAAAGCACCTTAGCAATTACCAGTAATGCCCCTATCGACCTCAGTCTTGTTTTTTGCTAGCTTGAGTCTAGAACTTGACTATCTCATTAAACGCCGAATATCCATATATCTAATTTATGGAAGATAGTCGGCCCACTTCTAGCCGTTCCAGCGATTATGCCTGTTCTAGCCCTACCATCCACCCCTATCATCATAATAGAAAGGGGTACTTTCGAGCTGATCTGTAACGGATCAAAGCGACCGTTAGTCGGGCTGATCTGTGATTGGTCAAGGCGACCGAAAGGACACATACCTACTCCATATTCCTTAAATAGGCAAGACTCGGATACTGCATCCGAGAAGTAGAATAGTTTACTGAACAACTACTTAGATCTTGATTGATTTGGATGCAATGGAATTTTTTCATTACTCCAAAAAAAAGCCATCCCATGAGTATACATGACCCCACTACCTGTATAAAGCATACATCTCTGCTCAGGGAGTAGGTCAAAGCTTTTTATAAGAATTATAAGAAAAGTCAAAAGCTGGAATCCGAGAAGACAAGACCCCCTAAGAGCTTCTTGTAAACCAATTATTCGATCTGGAGATCCCGCTGCCGGAGACATCACTAAACTCAGGGGTGTCTCTTGCAAAGAAGAATTCGTAGAGATTTTCCCAGAACCCCAGTCCAGCCTACCCGACTGATAGAATCTAGAATCCACTCTCCGCCCTTATTAGTAGTAGGCGAATAGTGACCCTATTTGTATGCGCATTCACACGACGGGCACGTTCCAAGATCTCCCGCAACGATAACCTAACACATGGTTTCTTGATAGTAAGCTGATTAAATAAATGAATCATAGGTTGGTTGAATATTGAGTTCCGCTTAGGCTACGTGTTCACGCACTACTAAACCGCACACAGGATCTTAGACAGGTTTCGTCCCCTTTCGGGAACACCTTCTTACTAGTAGGGGCTAAGCCTGAGGCAAATATACCGAAAAAAGAAGATCTCTATGGTCGATTCTACGAAGAGTAGATTCGCCCCTTATGTTATGGCTCGTCTCGCGCTTAGTCACTCGCGGGATTCGGATAGGGGGGCAGCAAGTCTTTTCTGAAAAAACTCGCAGTTCTCCCCCTTATCTAAAATATATATATTAGAGACTCACTCTTTGGTTGGATCGGACAGGGACTTCTATAAAGATCTTTCCACTCATTCATCATACTCAAAGTCGAAGTCACGGCGGAAAAATAACAAGAATCGGTGTCGTGGTGGTGCTACGAGATGGCGATTTCTCGTATAGAAGAATAGATCCGCGGACCTATTGATTGACCATAGATGCGAACCGATCGACCGCTATCTAAGAGAAGATAAGTAGTTCTTCTATCGTTCAAGGGCAAGGGGATAACATGTAGCGGCTTGCCTAGATCTCGTATTTCCCACGTAGTCCGTCGGTCAAACCAACGATTCTCTTCTCAAAGTAATAGAGAGATTCTTGTTATTTTTCCGGTATGTAGCTCCGCGAGCTAGGAGCGCATCATCGGGGCAGGGCGAAAACGAACATAGGATCATCATCATGGCCCTTTTCTTGTTTCTTTTGTTTGTGTCCGGTCCGTTGTGTGTGTTTTTTTAAGGCTTATCCGGGGGCTGCTGCTCTGGGGCATCCAATTCCTCTTCTTTCTTTTGCTGCTGATCTCACATCGAGAGCAGCTCCTTCTTGTTCAGGGTCATCAGATGAGAGATCTTCCTCCGATTCCGAGAAATCGGTCAAGCGGGGGGCTACCCTCGACTCACCTCTCTATCTATAAAAACCCCTCCCCAGAGGAGAGCAGAAGCTCCAGGATGAGTATGTCCTGGATTCTCGGATTCATTCTCGTCCTGATCCACCATGGAATTTTCGGAATCTACAAAAACATTCTTAGAGAGGGCTCGTAATGATCTTTGAGAAGATCACAAGGTGCTGAAGTGGCAGGATAG
>CM072807.1:86941237-86956237 GCA_037013495.1 Hippophae tibetana
TCCCATCTCTTTCTTTTCTTCTCCCCCCAACTTTATTCACTTCGCGGTAAACAGAGACTTTCCAGGTAAAAGCCTTTTTTGGGGGGTCCAAGGGGCCACCCCCTACTACCCAATTCCTGTCTTCGGAACTACGAAGATAGGTGACTTTCCGCGATGGCCCTCCACCTCGTTGGGAAAAGTGAAAGGAAATAACAAGCCCTAAACTAAATACCAACTAGCAGCTTATCCACCACCGAACACAGACTCATGTTGGCGATGCCATGGTCAAGTAAGAGGACGACCCATTCACCTCAAAAGAAAAATCTCGCCTCTCAAGTAAGCCAAACGATTGACGTCAAAGAAAAGGACCACCCGCCCAGCAAAGAGCGAGGTCTTTCAGCCACAAAAAGAGTGGAAGGCGAGAAAGGGAAGAGGGAGGGACTCATGTAATAGAAAAGCTTCAATACTGTGTGTGTTAGACTTCCCCCCTTCAAGAGCTCCGCTAGTTAACATTGGGGACTAGCCTATCGTATAGAAGAGATAGAGTCTATCCTTAATTGATTGAGTATGACACTCTTCTAATTAGAAAGCGCTAATCTTTCTTTAATGAATGAATTGGCGCAATCACTCTTGTCGGAGCCTTCTTCTCCAAAGAAACTCACTTCTAGGGGAGCGGGGGCTCTCTACAAGGATTCTGGAGATCCGGGGAGAGGAAAGAAGATTATAGACTAGTCCAGAGCCAGAGTTCAGTCAAAATAAGTCTCCATCCATCACATCGTATGGAGTGGAAGAAAAAAGGTTAAATACATACGTCAGCGACGGTGCGGTCTTCAAAGCGAACCAAGTGTATCAAGGAAGCGGAAACAAGAACTCTTAATCAAAGCCAGCATTTTCTGGTGGTAAGGCTTCTTTCAAAGGTGCAGACCGGGGAAGGTAGTGAAAAACGCAGACAGCCGCGAAGATGAGGCAATGAAGATTGTATGCTTTCCTTTTCACTCCTCAAAATGAAAGCTAAACTAAACTCTCTTTCCCGTTCAGAAAGAGGACTCTCATACAAGACGCATTGCCCTTTTTTGATCTCTCCCATGTGTAATTTGTGAAAGAATTCGATTTCCTTTGTAGTTCACTAAGAGGGAGTTCGCATCAGTACTTCGCAGGAAGGGTAAAAAAACCTCTTCTATGAGCTACAAATAGCTAGCTTTGAAAGAACCTACTTTCACCTTGAAAGCAACTAGAGCTTCTTCCCCGTGCATGCATGGTAACAATGATTAGCACTTCCCATTCTTCCTTTCTAATCGATCGAGCCTCCCCAGGGTAGCAGTCTTTAGCAACCGTCCATGCAAGAGTAGCACTTGCGCCTATAGCAAAAGTGAAAAGACCACCTGCGAATAAGGTAGTGATGCCTCTTGACAAGGAGAAAGCTTTGTGCAGTACTAAAGCAAAGATGATCATGCCGCTTCGTGGATCTTATGAAGAGCATTCGCTGGTATCAAAACAAAGTCAAAAGCAGGTCTTATTCATGGCATTCCGAAAAGGCGGATGAAGAGGCGTTCGAAAAAAGAATGAATTGAGTGGAAAGTTTTTAGTGTAGGAATCTAGGCATCCGCGGATGACCGCCCTTGAATCATCGGCGAAATTCGCCGGATACGGAATGGCTTAAGTAGAACTAGTCCGGTGCCGCTCCTATCTCTAAAGGGCTGTCTATTTTCTTCGCTAAAAATGCGAAAAAAAAACCAATCCGCTATTGAATGACTTTGTCTTTCTAGGAGAATGAACGAAAGATGGAATTCAAAATAAGATGAGCATGAGCAGCGTATAGTCTTGCTACTGGCGGGGGATACTAAGGGGATGCTCTTGGGAACGCAGGGAAGTCTACTTGACTCTGGAAGTGCTAGTCGAAATCTCCTTTGTCCCGCCTACAAAGGCTTAGCTCATTGGTGAATTGTTCGTCACTCTGGACTGAAGACTTCATCACTTATTCCCAAACGTATAATGGCTTTCGTCAGCGCTCTATACTGACTCTCCTTTCAGCTCTCCTGACCCGGGCCAAAAAAGGGGAATGAATCGGATAAGTCCGCTGGCGACTTCAAATCCGCGTCTAATTTGGCTTCTTTGTCCAATTCAAAGGAATGGAATCGAAATCCGATTCTAAATCTTGCGCCCTTATTTGAGACTAAGGCAGGCTTTCGTTCTTTCGACTGATTGCCTTTCCTGGCAAAACTTCTTTGACTACATAGGGTCCACCCCAATTGGGCTTGAACTTTCCTCTAGGATCCTGGGGAGGAGCCCGATTCTCTTTTAACACCAGATCCCCTTGTTGCACATGTCTGATCTTTACCTTCTTATGGAAGGCTTTGGCAATCCTCTTTTTATAACCGGTTGAGTGCCTTCATCCTCTGTTCTTCTATCAGATTCAGTTGCTCAAACCTGCCCCCTGTCCATTCTGCTTCCGGTATTTCGGATTCCAGGGTGACCCTAAGGGATGGAACTTCCAATTCAACAGGTAGCACTGCTTCCATCCGAGTAGCGCCGGTGGAAGTCCGAATGGAGGTCCGATACCCCCACAGGGCCAGTGGCAACTTTTCGGGCCAATCTCGATATGTGTCTGTCATCTTCCGCAGGATCTGACCTATGTTTTTCTTTGCTGCCTCCACTGCTCCATTGGTCTGAGGCCTGTACGGCGAGGATTTGTGCTGTTGTATCTGATACCGAATGCACAGCTGCTCAACTTCTTTTTTGAAATGAGATCCCAGATCTTAAATTAGCTCGTGCGGTACTCCATATCTGCAGATTCTGTTTTCTTTAATGAACTTGGCCACTTTAGCCGATGTCAGTGTTCGATAAGATGCCGCTTCCTCCCATTTGGTAAAGTAATCAATTGCCACTAAGATGTATTCGTGTCCATTTGATGCTTTGGGTGTCACCTTTCCGATGATGTCAATTCCCCATGTGCAAAATGGCCATGGAGAGGTAAGATTGTGAAGTAAGGCCGGAGGCACATGAATCAAGTTTGCATGAATCTGACACTTGTGGCACTTTTTAACGTACTGATGGCAATCGTTCTCCATTGTTATCCAGTAAAAGCCTAGCCTCATGATCTTTTGGCCAAGATTCTCCCGGGACCACAGACCTCATTGTGGGCATCTTCCCGCTTTTTCCTCTTTCACACATAAAAAAAAGTAGAATCCCATCGTAGGAGCGTTTATAGCCACACACAACGAATTGCATTGCCAACCTCCGGATTGTCTTCTTATCATTTTCCGTTCATGTTCGGGATACGTTTGGTGTTCAATATCTTCCCTGATGTCAGTAAACCAAGGTTGACCTTCGGGTGCCCTTTCAATGGCCCAAATATCACTATGGGGGAGTAAACTCAACTATTTCTATTAGGTTGCAATATACCGGGCTGCTTCTTTGTTCTATGGTGATTGGGCGGACTTTCACTCCCTCAGATTGTCCGAAATGGTTTCAATTACTGCCTGCTTCGTTTTGTTGTCATCACCACTGGTTAGACTAGTGATAAGCCTCTTTAGAGCCTCAGATTTGCATGTTTCCATAAAAATATGTCTATTATCACTTCAGTTGACTCGTCGATACCGTCAACGAGATCTTCTTTTTCTGGATCATCGTTCCGCAGCGACGAGGCGGATAAGATTACGAATTCTCCTTCGGAGTTTCTTCTCTAACTCCAACTCCTCGGCCTTTTTAGGTAATTTTTTGTTTTCCGAGGTGTTCGAGTTAGAGATTTATTTTTCTCCGTTGATATCCCCAGGAAAATAGTGGAGATCAAATTCTTTTGGGGGGTACTATTGAGATCCAGAAGCGGCCGGTTCGAAGGGCCGACACCGCTTCCGATAGAAAGAGGAAATCCGTCCATTGCAGACAGAAAGAAATCGAAACGCAAAAGAAAACCACTAAAGACCATCACGGTGGTATTGATTAGCAGTCCTTTAAGAAAGGAAAGAATCAAAACAAAAAGCAATTTAAATAATCTAACAATCGCAAAAATGGATAGTAGATTAACAAGTTTCTTCTTCATTGTCTCTTTCCGAATTCATATTGTTCGCCACATCAAGGTGACAGGATTCGAACCTATGGCCCTCTGTACCCAAAACAGATGCGCTGACCAGACTGCGCTACACCTCGTCTCACCCCCCCCGGAGCATATAGATCCACCCGATCGATGAACACTTGAACCGAACTCGCCCATCCTTTTGGGCACAGGGACGCGAGAACCAATCCGAGTAATCCACCGCTTTTTTTAGAAAATATGCATCCTGCACTATACGGCTTTTTGGCTTCCTCTTTCACTTGAATTTCGAAATCCGGCTCGCTCCCCTTTGGACCCTTCGCCCGTTTAGAAGTGGATTCGAACCACTGACACAAGGATTTTCAGTCCTTTGCTCTAACCAGCTGAGCTACCTGAACCACTTTCCTAAAGTCTGTTTTATTCATCGAATAGCACCACTTGACTAGTAAGGGAAAAGCCCTTTACTAAGAAAAAAAATAGATAGGGTATAGGGATTTTTTCGCTTACTAGTCAAGCTTTCGAGCAGCTCTTTCAACTGCCGCCTAATCTCCCAACATGCTCAAGAACCGAGAGCCGCCCAGGGACTGGACGGCCGGAGGGAGCTTGCTTATAGAAAGAAGATAGGTCGGTCAAACAAAAACAACGCGCAACGGGCTCTCCGCTCCTAGTAACTAAGTGGTGCTATTCTGTCCTCCGGGGGACTCCACCAAGAGGTTCTTTCTCTCACGTAATTTCGCCCGCCCGTTCCACTTCCGCGCCGGAGGAAATGGGATTCGAACCCATGATACAATCTTTCTTGTATGTCGATTTAGCAAACCAATGCCTTAAGCCACTCAGCCATACCTCCAAGTTGTTGATCGGAATTTTATGTGCCGGGTTTGGTTGGTTGCCCGAAGGGCTATCTGATCCGATCAACTGCGTAAGCCGTAGCGCGCTAGCGCGCGTACTCTTCCTCTATCTATGAGCGAGACTCTATCCAGATCTATGGATCTCCCCAGCATCAAAGCGAGACTCCATCAAAATCTGCCACTCGTTGGGCGACGCCTTCTTTTCTATGAGCACCCCACCACTGAATGATGAACTTTGCCAGTCTTCGCCTCCGACCCGACCAGGAGAGAACACAGGGTCAAGCCAAGCCCTTACCCGCCTGAATTGAATTCATATCTCCTTCGTCTGGTCGAGAAGGGATAAAGCCCGGGGAACTGGACTGTGACTCTTCTATTACATTACGGAGAAGTCCATTCTCGTCATGATCGATCCACGTCCTACCGTAGTGCCCGGAGAACCAGGCTTGCTTAGCTTACTAACGCGAAGGCTTTTTTCGTTGATTGCACGAGCTAGCCAGTAAATCCAGCCTTGCCTCCCATACTCACCTCAACCTGCTTTCTCTTTTTCTTGTTTTAGACTTGGATCTATGGGCCCCCCTGCTCGAAGAGATGGTCATCTGTGCTTCACAGCTACTGGTGTCATCACCCTGCAAAGAGGTGGAACCAACCAAGATGTATGTCGTCCGACCCAACCTCAGACTCTTTCTTCCCGACCTATTTGACTCTCTGGCCGCAGTTATTTAGGTGGTATCCCGAGATTGAAGAGATCGAATTCCTCCCGGGAACACACGAAACAAAGATATGAACTAGGTAAATAGAAATTGAAAATAGATGTTTCAAATTCATAAAAATCAGAAGCTTTTTCTACATCCATATGATCTACTAAAGTAGATCGGTATTGCCCATATAATGAAAGCAGATCTTGGTCCATGGAGTCCCAAGATGGTAAGAACTCCAACCTGTCCGATGCTTCTTCGGCCAAATACAATATACAAGTGGGACCTGCACTATGAGCAAGCTGTGCGAAAAACCGCTTCTTTTTTCCGGTTTCGCAACAACTTGGGCGAAATGGGGTTCTACCGGGAAACCATGGATTTTTTAGTTTTCGCCATTGGTTACTGGTCGAGCCACTGGAATGGAATGAGATAAGAATCTCTGGAGATCTTTCCTCTCCACTTACTCGTAACAGGCTTTCCCTCTGTAGAAGACTTCTTCCGAATGGCATAATTGTACTATTTTTTCCTCGATCTTCAAAGAAGACTGACTCCTCCTACTCCTCCTTCTCCTTTAGGATAGGATCGTCGTTGGTCCTTCTTTCACTAATGATCTAATGATCTCACCATTTTCTAGTAGTTCGCGCGAACGCGCGAGGGACTATCCTTTCTATCGCTTGCGCTTGCTTTTCACTCTCAAGGCAACGGTCTCTCTCTTCTATAAAGCGAAGCAAAGCGCATGGCGCTGAAGTGAAGAAAGCTCAATAAACACACACGAACACGATGCAGGGCATAGCATAAATGAGACCGCTGATCATTTCATAAAACATATATGCTTGACCTTTCTCGATGCTTTTTGGGGGGTGACTCACCAACCGACCCAGCAGTGATCGATGACAGAATGGTACGAACAAATCAAAGTCATTGGATTTGGTAGTTCTCCATTGACTTCTCTCTTTACCCCTTTGCATATGTTCCTAAATGGGTGTGCACCCCCGGCAGGGGCCGGCCTCCCACTCTCTTATGCAGCATTTATTAGCTTCTCCGGAGGAACCGGTATCACAGGTTCCCGACCCATTAGAGAATGGATTCGACTCTTTGCCGAACTTAGTAGATTTAGGCGATCCGGATCCAACTCCGGATATAGATGACCTTCTCTATTCTTCCTATGAAAATCTCTATTTGGCCGTTTGCCAAATACTTTCTAAAGAGAATCTTTTGATCCCAGAAAACATCTCCATTTTTGAGATAACACGGTTCTCTCTATTTGACGAGGAAACCGATCTTATCTTTCTGAATGATATATCCAGCGATCTATTCGTTTTTGGTCAACACTCAGAGTACTTCCAGTTATTTCTTGACTGTCTCCAACACTTGATTGCCGTGTGAGAAAATCGTTGGTAGGGATCGAATTCTCCATTCTTTTCAAGTGCTTTAGAAAAAAAGTGGGCGCATAAGACATTTCTTTTCGTTTTTGTTCTTCTTCGTCTTTTAGTAACAATGAGGGGGGGTACTCCCATTGCGTAGTTGACTTCAGGGTGGGAGGAGGCTTTGAAATAAGACTGGAGGAGGCCCCCAGTCTGTTTGTTTGGAATGTAGGTGTCCAAGAAGAAATAGAATGGAACCGAGGTTATGGGAGTAAGTGGAGTTGGGCGGGCTACTCTCCAGGGCCTCACCGATAGATAGATAGAAAACCCCGGCAAAGGACTGAACTTTTTTTGTCTTTTTGAAAATGCCTTTGGAAAGACCCCATATGCATCTGGTTCATCCACCCACCCCCTATGATAAAGGAAAGATTCCTCGGGTAGGTCAAAGAGAGCTGGGGAAGGATCATCCCATAGGCTTGTTCTCTCAGGGTCAGTGGTGGGTAGAGTGCTCCGACAATGACTTCTTTTAATGCTCTTTCTGATCGACATTAAGCTTTCGCAGTCAATATCTGAGATTGATGATGTAACTAAGTGGGTATCACGATGCCTTATCTATCCAAGACAGAATGCCTATGATTGGACAAGGCAGTAGGAAAACCAATCCCAAAAGGGGTAAGAATTCAGAATATCTGAATTCGTGTATTTAAGTAGAAGAATAGCCAACTATGGCTTGTCGGGATATGAATGAAATGGTGCTCCACAAGGGCATCTTCGAAGTCATTTTCAAAGCAATCAGAAAGTCTTTGAATGATTCTCAAGGGCTCTAGTTCATCCATTGATTAGATTTATACCATCTAACTAAATAAGAAAACTAAGGGCTAGATTCTTAATCATCTCAGTGGGAATTTACCTCAAAATGATGTCTATAGGCTGACCTTTTCGGATTAGTAACGAAATTCACCAATCCAATCAATTTGATTAAGTCGACCTATGCTTTCCATACTTACCCTGACCCATCCACTTAGCTCTAGCTTCGGCCGATCCTTCGTCATATGCTTATTAAAAAGAACTCTTGCTACGAAGTTTTTGGAGAGAGTCCCTTTTTCGGGATAGGCAGGATATCTTGTTTTGGTAAAACTGGTTAAAAATAGGAAGACTCCTTCATAAGTGGTTCTTGCTTAATTATCATAGAATTCATCGCTACTAACTAGAAGAAGTTCCTGGGCTAAGAAGAGCTCCCCTGTCAAGCCTTTGATTCTACTTTTGACAATGCCACTTCGAAAGAAAGGGAACCTGTTGGGTTGGGAGAACCTAGATATGTCGATTTAGAATAAGCCGGGAACGAAAGGTGAATGGAGGGGTGCCCGCTCGAGTTACTGCAGGTACACTTTTTGCCTAGGAGTGATTCCTTCTCAGGCCTTCTAAGTCGAGTAACTGGGGACTACCTCCTCGCTGGAAAAACTAGATTCTTGCTTTGGGCAATTCTTGACTGGAGGGGAGAATCGATCTCAATTCTTGAAATCGGGAAAAAGTCTCCTACAAGTGTGGTCTTTCTCGGTCAACTGGAAATTGTAGAACTGTAGCAGCTCTCCTAATCGGTCGGTAGGTCCTTCCTCTAGTTCAAGAGTTCTAGTACTTGCGTTGCGGTCCGTCCATTAGTTCGATGATTCTTCTTCGCTTTGTTGGCTTGTTCAATCAATCTCATAGGTTCCCATGGCTCGTCCTATAGGAAGGGGGATATCCGGGAAGTCAAGGTGCGATAAAGAAGCTTTTTCTGAGCGTATATAGTGGTATAGTCCTTAATGCGCAACAAGGGAGCAAGAAAAGGGCTGCGCTTCTTTGTTCGCTAGGCTTTCGCGCTAGTCGTGAATCCCTAGCTTGGTTCCTGGGATATCTTGATTCTCTTTATGATGATGGTTGGGTCGGCAACAACTCCCTTTGGGGAATAAGGAATCGATCGTCAACGTCTTTGGTTCCCGCCAATCGATCTTCTGTAGGAGTAGGAGGTAGCGCGAAAGAAGAAAACTCAAACCTAGGCTCGAAAGCTGCAAGCGATTCGCGGGGGGGTTTGAGGGGGGGCAGGGGCTTGGTAGCTAGGAAAGTCAAGTCAGGGAGGAAGGCGCTGTACTATTGGGCAAGTAGCGGTTGTAGTCTCGGCTTTCTTGTAGCTTTGGGGATTTTTTCATGCTACTTTAGGATTCAAAAAAGGCTTCAAGCTCAAGTGCAAGCTGAGTCAACTTGTTCAGCTTTACTGCAAGTCGAAAGAAAGGGAGGGGCAAAGTCCACTCGCTATTAGCTCGCTTAAATCTCTCCACTCGCATAGTAAACTGCGCTCGCCCTAGTCAAATCCAGATCTTGTTCCTTTGCGAGCGGAAGTCAGAACGAATACCGAGACTCCTTTCTTTTACGCCTTATTAGTTATGAAAGCGGATCGCTTTGTTTGTAATGAAAAGGAAAGAGAAGGCGGCTGTAGAGATAGAGTCTTTACGGGCAAGTGAAACATTCTATCTTTGTCAGCTTCATGGTCATGGGCATGAGAGAAATAAAGTTCTTGTTTCCGGCCATATCGATGGGAATAAGAGCAGGCGGTAAGTGAGGCAATTCCTTCCGGTAGTGGATGCTGGTAAATCAGAGTCAAATCTCTCTTTTCGGAAGCGAAGTCGTAACTTATACCGTTCGAAAGGCGATCCAGCCCTTATGGAAAAATAGATAGAACCGTTCTTTCTTTGCGGTTACGGTAAGCAAGTCTATTAGTACACAACACTCGAAAAGGCGAATAACTGAACTGACGAGCGTGAGAGCGATGCGCTTTGTCTTTTGGTTTTGAACTTATAAGAGCTTTTAAGTCGGAACTCAAAGCTGTTAAGCAAGCTTGTTTGTTGTAAGGCTATCGGATTAGAGAATTACCTCTTTCAGTTTTGCTCGCCCGTTTAGGGAAAGCAAGGTGGAGGAAACGGAATGTTGGAAGCTGGCACCAACGGAAAGGTAAGATTGGCTGACGGATGGTCCACCTCCGAAAGAAGGATCGATCTATTTAAGCAAGCTTTGAAAGCCCTTGCTCTTGTACCCACTTCATGAATGTCTTGTCTTCGGCATAAATGATTCGAAGGCGTATTAAGAAATTGGAGCTTCTCTTCTTGTCTTGAGTGATCTTCCTGCCGAGACATAACATACTAAGCTAAGCTCCCCCCTAATCAATAAGGCCCTCGCTTTTAGAAAGAGAAGAATCTTCTCCTCTGAGATGGCTTGACATTGGAATTGACCTCCCCTATCTATCTCTTAAGCTTCAAGAAAGTCTCAGTCCCTTCCTTGCTTCTTCGAGCCAAAAAGAAAGACTAAGTCCCTACGCCATGACAGGCTAGACTAGAAAGCCCAAACCAAGCTACTAATTGTCTTTGTTTGAGGACAACCAAGCCTTTCATTAGCCAACCCCCTAGTATAGTAAAGTAACACATATTAAGCAGCAAGCAAGCTTTCATTTCATTATCCTTCTTTGCCTAGTCAGCAGAAACTTTCCCCCTCGCTTCGCATCACTCTACTCTTTGTCAACAGCTCCTTTCTTTCATTCGGCACTTCGCTTTCGAGGGTTAGACTTTACTTAGTAGGGCGGGTATGGGCACTCAAGTCAGAAGCTAACTTGCGAAGGAGATTCATGATTCTCGTTTTAAAGATAGATATTCATGAGTTGTGTTGTATTTTGGCCCTGCTCCGTCCGTGCCAATAGTGATCTCCTAAGTTGGTGGCTACTTCTCCCACTCGTCAAGGCGCTTCGCTGTCATTCAGGTGCCTACTCCGGTATGCGTCTGTAGTCTACGCCTGATCACACTGGGGCTGGGATTCCATTGAGCCCAGAGGAGAGGACTCGATCGATGTCGCAGTCCCCGATGACGATACCGGCAGGGCCGTTTACCGCGCACCAATGTCCGCCTTCTCGTACTGATGTGGCAAAGTGAAAGTGTGATTAAGCAAGATTGACCGCCCTTTCAGTAGTGTCTACTGCCCGTCAGAATGGCTACTGACACATTGCACGAGATGGCTAACCCGCGGAATAGCTTTTGGGTCGGCATAATCTAAATAACACCAATGGTGATTCCGAGACTTATCCTACCTACTCAAGCGGCAATCAATACACATTCAGTGATTTCGAACATCACTTACGACATTTCGAATTCAGGGTTTGGGGGTTCAAGCTATATATTCATTGATATTGAGGAAGTTGAGGCAGATCAAATCTGTGCCATCAACTTGACTACATGGAACTATCAATCTAGCGTTCAAAGGAATCCTTTCTATCCTGTGAGCTCGAACCGGAAGTTCAAGCCCTGCTCTTTCCCAGTCTCCCTTTATACACTGCCTGCTTTCTTCTCCTGATCCTCCTTCCGATGCGGATCCAACTCTCTGTTTTTATGAACCAGTTAAACTCTCCATCTATGTCTGCATCCGAGCGGGAAGAGAAGTCGAGTCCATCTTTGTCTCCACTCAACCCTAGCTCGCTAAGCCGTTGATTTCCATGGATCCTTATAAACTTTGAGTCGTGATGGCCTCGCAGATAAAAGAAAGGATGGTTTAGATGCGGGGAAGAGGGGAACGAGATGGCTGGCTAAGCTGCTCCACCAGGTCTCATTTCCGGCCGGGAGATGGTTTGTATGGATGGTTCGGGCAGCCGGTTCCGGAACCACGAGCTTCCTGAGAGAGTTTGAATTAGATTCATTGTTTGAAAACGCGGATTTGGTTCACTGTCGGTCGATTGACCGGTGGTTTGGTTGTTCTTAAGGCTAAGGGATGGTGGATGGGGGCAAAGAGAAGAAGGGCTAAGGCCTCAAAATTCCACTGATTGATTCTTTGATCCCGTCCACAGGTTCAGTGGTAGGTGGTTCCCCTTGACCTAGCTTTTTCTCCTTCTCTGCGGAGAATTAAAGCAAGCCATGCTTTTGAGGATCAAAATGATGGTTAGTTCGGCTGCCTCAGAAATGAAATTTTATGCCGATTTCATTTCATTCCTGTAGTACCCGTTGCTTGTTTTGTTGGGTTGGTTGGAGTGCTTTAATCAGACTTGACCGAGTAGATCATGTTGGGATCTTATCTTCACCATGAATGATCCTACGGGCGAACATCTCATGGCACACCATTGATCAATAAGATAAGAAAGGAGAAATAGAATATACGGCCATTCCTATCAGCGTGAGATGAAAAAAAAGAAGTCCTCTCCTCTGCTCTCTCTGTCCCTGGCTTCTACTTTCACATACCTTCTGGCCTCAGTCGTTGACTTTGCCCCTTCCTCCATTTTCAAATTCATTTAGTGGTTGTTCGCTCCTGAACGGGACAGCGGCTTTGATAGCGCTTTCTCAATGAGATATATTATATCGCGGTAGAGCCCCTATCCGTGTTTTGAAAAATCCCTCTCTGGTGTCATCTACTGGCTGACTGCACAGCCTTACTATGGCTTTTAGAAAGCCGTTTCTCACTCTATAGAAAGAACATCCCATACATACTTGCTTGCCCTAATCGAATGTTATCCCTTACTCCATCCCCTGAAGGAGCGTATCCTTTTTCATCTAATGCCGTCTTTTCCAACTCCCTTTCTTCCCGTCTCAGTCATCTCATCTCTCTTACCTGAACATAGAAGATAAGGGGTTAGCGAGCCGGGAAAACTACTGAATACGATCTCCCCTTATGAGCCCGAAAGCCATATGAACGAAAGCAGGCAAAAAGGTCAACTAGACAAAAGGGTACCACTCCATAAGAACAGATTCACCAGGCATTCGAAATTCTTAAATCCAAAGAAAAGAGCAGACTTTCTTCCTTTCGAGGCATACTACTATCTCAGTTTCTCTCCTTTGACGGTCAGATCGATCCCTTATTGAATTGAAGGGAATTCTTCTCGGAGTTGGGGTTATCTCCATTCTCTTTATCAATGAATAAGGGAGTCCGGCAGGAGACAAAGAAGATTAATGAAAAGGATGCATCGAGGTTCGAAGGAGTTGTATGCATTACAAGATCTCTCGACTATGTCTCATCCATACTTGGTTTAAGTTGTTAACTCTCCATAAAGAAAGAAAATAAGCTATATAGCCGCCTTCATTGCTTCGGTGTACGGTTGACATCTTTAAGGGAATGCGTCCTTGGCTTGTACTTAAGAGTTTGGCCCAATGGTCTAACTTATGGTTGCCATGACCTTGATCCGAATAGGGGTCGAAATCCATAGTTGCACCAAGAACCGTAGCACCAAGACTACAATATGGTTGCAGCCAGAGGATGGGCCGAAGCGCCAAGTAGGAGAGGTCAGAGTAGTGGTCGCCGACTGAAAGAGATTCGCAGGTGCGCGGGTAGGAGAAGAGGTACAGTCAGTCATTCTTGGACTAGAGTGCGTGTTTCTTGTAAAAGGACTATTTCCAATGGGAGGAGAAGCACTCGAAGGAGTGCATTCTAGAGTTATGATACCAGGTCCGTCGTAGGAATTCAAAGGCTTGTCTACGGTAGTGATCGATTCATTTCAAAGGGAGGGCTCCACAGAAGCTGTCAAGAGTGACTAGTTTAGGGTAAGTCGTAGGGACTCCGTCCACGGCAACTTGGAGGGTTAATAAGCCAATCCTCGTCTTAGAGCGTTAGCCTATGGAGTGTGAAAGACAAAGTCTAGTTTTAGGTTGGAGTTCCTCTGAGCATACAAGACAGAGTGCCGCCCTAGGATTCGGTTGGCTCGTGGAGTATACTCTACCACTATATAGCTTGGGGGTTCGGCAAAACTCTTTGATTGGAGCTTGTGAGAAAGCCCTCGGGAATGGTAAAACAAGAAAGCGACTTTACTAAATGAAATAAGGCTCGCTTGCTAGATTCGCTCGAAAGCAAGGGCAAGGCTGCTACGCTTGTCCTAATCAAGCCAAGACTTTATGCTCTGCTCTGCGCGCTATACTTTTGCTTTTTACCCGATCCCGACATAGCGCTTTGCTTTCGGAAACCTTACCAGACCACCACCCGACTTCGTTGCTTGTGTGCTTGGACATACATAGCCGAACAGGGCCTACAGAAGTCAACCTTTCTAAATGCACACGCTTTACTGTGCGGACGGAAAGCCCTCGATGAATGCCATGGCTAGAATAAGACAGCTTCGAAGACGAAGAATGCTATGGCAAACCCTACTTCTCTTTTATCTGTCTTCAACCCCTCTTTTAAGAAAGAATGGGGTGGAACCCTCAAACTAAGTGACCTCTTTTTTGTACCCCAACTCAAAATTGATCGTGTACTTCTTGTGTTTACAGCAAGATCTCTATCTAAGTGTTGACATCAAATTCCTTACGGCAGAGCCCGCTCTTGATTTATATGAATTGCTGGGCAGTTTCCTCAGCTAATTAAGAAGCCCTTCTTTCGATTGACTCAGCTACTGATACAGATGTTGGCTACTCACAGACATTCTCATATCATACAGAATCTACTGGAAAGCTAGATCTTGGATGTGCAGATTTAGTTGAATATTCATAAGTAGCAGGGTACCTGTTCTTGAGTCATATCTGCTGTCTCGACTATACACACTATTTCCTAAAAAAAAATGTTACAATGAAGTCCAAAGAGCAAAACCCTATACTAAAAAAAAATGTAGTCGTTGAAGCCTTTCTGCAACATCTTCTGTCTATGGATTCTTTCCACGCTACGAGTCCGCTGTCAATCTTGCTTTCGACCTCACTCAAGGGAAGGCCCTATTATTGGGGATCTTCCTTGACCTGAAAGCTGGGTGGAAGGGTCTTTTTTTTTCTATGTGTTTCGCCCATTCGAGTGTTCTTTGACAATGGCATCATAGGCACCAGGCCCTCGGTCCGTCTGTGCCGCTTCGAATGATCGGGTTTCAAAGGCTTCCCTAGCTGTGCTGATCTATCTGGCAGTTCACTACGCGCCGAATGATTCTTTGCTATTTCCTCTCTCTGTCTGTTAGCGTGACCCTACTTCTAGCCTGCTTTGTCTTTAAAGGTAACGAGACGAGCTCTCCTCTTCTCGTCTGGGCCTTAACTTAAAATAAAGCGTAACTGCCGTGTGTTAAGCTTCTTACGAGTAGATTTTCCGACTTTTAGATGAGTCCAGTCCTTAAGGAAAGA